>CM029559.1:6557818-6787818 GCA_017141385.1 Sogatella furcifera
TTTCTCATTCATCTCTCTTTCAACCTCTTTCCAATCTTCATTCTTCTCCTTTTCCTTTTCTTGATAAAAGATTATTCATCCTCCCTCTTATTGTTCGTATATTTAATACTTTTCTTGTTTATTACTCCTTCTTCTTCTTCTTCTTCTTCTTCTTCTTGGTTTACATTTTTTTTCTGTTCTTCCTACATATTCTTCCCTTTGTTCTGTTCTTCCTACATGTTCTTCCCTTTTCTCCTTCTTCTTATTCTTCCTGTTTTCTTCCATATTTATTATCTCCTCTTTTTATTCCTCCCAGCTATCCTCTTTTTCCTCCTCCACCTCTTCCTCCTCTACCTCATTCCCTTCCTTTTACGCTACTTATTTTTCCTCTTTCTATTCTCCTTTTTTGTCTGTCCTCTTCTCCCAACCACTTTTCGTTGGCATATTTGTTTTCTCTCTCCACATTTTTATCTAATCGCCCCGAAAAGCTTTTAAGCTCTTTGTATATGGCATGATTGCCTATCGATTCGAGAATTCCAATAGGTTACAACTGTTTAAAAAGATTGTCATACAATTATATCACATATCTCTTGTATCATTTTAAATAATATGAATTTCATCAAATCTCTATCATTCCTATAAAAGCGAAATGGCACTGACTGACTGATTCATTCATTCATTCATCACCAGAACTAAAAATCCACTGAATCGAATGCGTTCAAATTTGGATTTTAGAAAATTTTCAAGGATACGACAAATATTTAAGTTTTTCAGCGTTTTATCAATTTTTTAGAGAACCAATCGGTATAAAATTTTGATATTTGGTAGGCAGGTTCAGATAAGGTCTAGAAATGTTGTGTTAAAATATTTTTGAATTCCGTTCAAGATTACGCCAGTTAAAAGTTTTCTTAAATTGTAGATGTATTGGGGGTTGCATTATCTTCTGCCTTGATACGACTAATCCTTACTGTAAATTCAATGGTTCAGGGAGATTATAGATGAACTAATTTGGAAGATATTGAATCAAGTTTCAAACTATGTCCGATATATTTCCCAAGGTTACGCTCAATATTAGCGTTTAACTATTTTCGGCATTTTCAGAGTTTTTCTTGGATTTTTCGAGAATAAATTGTTAGAAAATGTTGAAAATTGGTAAAAAGGTCCAGATTGGGTCTAAAAAGGCTGCTTCCAATAAATTTCGAATCCCTTCTGAACAGAATTTACAGGCGAGCGAAGCGAGCCTGTTTGACTCACTTACACTGCTGATACTAGGCGGAGAAGGCGAGCGAAGCGAGCCTGCCGGCTAGTCTCATATTATAAATGTGTCTTCTGATGGATAATGAAATGCTTGAGATTATTAAAAGATCGCTTTAATTATTAATTTTTCATGTTCTGTTCCTTCAAATAGATATCGACACTTTCCATATGTATACTCTGTCCAAGTAAAGAAGACCCTCTGGCAAGATGGGAGAATGACTACAGCTCGGACAATATTGGTTCAATAACTATAAATTTCATCTCAAATCTTAGGAAACAATTTGATCTACTATTAAGACCACATTTATAATTCTTGAACAAATATTGACGAAGCTTGAGTCATTTTCCCATCTTGCCAGAGGGTCTTCTTTCCTTCAGACTATACCTGTACATTTTTATGGAGAAACATAATTTCAATTCAATTCATTTTAATTCAGTCATGTTCTATAATTCCAGGAGCAACTTGATAACAAAGCGGATTCTCCATAACGTTTTCTCATTGGTCGTCTGACAACCAATCAAAAATTTGGCGCGAAAGAGCGATGCTGTCTGGACCACAGGTGAGTTGACAAAATTTTTTTCTTAATTATATTGAGAGAATATTATATATTAAATATATTTATATAATATGTTACATAATATATTATATTAAATATATTTATATAATATATTAAATATTTGATTCAATGTATCCTATAGTCGGTCCAAGCGAAGAAGACATTCAGGCAAGATGAGAAAATGATCCCAGCTTGGTCAATATTAGTTCCAAAATTATAAATTCAATTAGAGGTGGACGTAATCATGTGATTGTACTGTGGTCAAAAACTGTTCCCTGGCTGAGGATCGAACCTCGGAAGCTTTGGTTATCAGTACGGCGCGTTATCACGTACTACAACAAGCCACCCTATGAATAGCTATGTTGTCAAACAACAGCTTCATCTTAAATAAATATACTGGTTCTCGTTACTACACCAATATAGATCTGTGGTAAACTCAAACTAAGAGTGGGTGGTAGTGGACGGCAAACTGCCGAACGGCAAAATCAAGCCCCATTAGAACAATGTAATTTTTATCAATCTCTCAAAACAGATAGAGCCTCTATTTATAGACAGAATTTCACGTTCTTTATGTCATTCAAAAGGGGATTTAATTCTCCAGGGGCGTGACTTTTTACTTTTTTGTTTTTTAGTTTATTTCAATAATTAGAGTTCAATACTATTTTAGTTAATTAATTATGCGATAATTATTAAAATAAACTAAAAATCGAAAAAGTAAAAAGTATCGCACCTGAAGAATTAAATTCTCTTTCCAATGAGATCTTATTTATTTAGCGTATGGCTTTTAATAGCGGGGAGACCCAAGGGTTGCTCCACTTCGCCAGATAACCTCATTTTCCACAAATGGATACATAAGTTATAGTTCTTTTAAAAAGTTAATTTGAAAACATAATTTTTTATTTCACTGTTGACTACTAAAAGTGAAGCACTCCACGAGATCACTACACCATAGCCGAAAATATTGAATTTTACTAAAAATTTACAACACGAAAATTAGAAACATTTCAATTTTTCCATGGCAACAAATGAGATAAAGAACGTGAAATTCTGTCCATAAATTGAGATCTATCTGCTCCAAGAGAGTGATAAGAATTACATTGTTCTTAAAAGGCTTGATTTTGCCATCCACTACCGCCTACTTTAAGGCTGAGGCCGGTCTGCCAGTGGGCTGAGCCTGAAGGGTGGAGGGTAGTTGGTAAATCTACAGAACATACACACCATACACAGTAATACATCGTATGAATGGTGTGATGTTATGTTGTCCTTATTCAAGAATTTCAAGATGGCGGCTGAACACATACCATTCATACTATGTATTACTGTGGATGTTGTGTATGTTCTATAGATTTACCAACTACCTTCCACCCTCCAGGCTCTACCCACCGGCAGTGCGGCCTCAGCCTTAAAGAAAAATAGCAGCAATATATTTTACAACTTGAGCCTCCTGTACACAGGGTTAGTAGAAGCGGCCAGTCAAATAGCTGAAGCCAATCACAGCTCTTGTTGTTTGAATCAAAGACAAGACTTAGGGCCGGTTTCTCCAAAAAAGTTAATCTGAATTTTGGATTAAACCATCAGCTGGCTCAATTGAAACACAAGTTAATAAAAGTGACAATACACTGACAGCTGATAGTTTAAACTAAAATTTCAGTTGAACGTATTTGGAGAAACCAGCCCAAAGGCTGTCTTTTTAATTTACCTATAAAAGATTTTTTGGTAATATAATAATTGTCCATAATAGAGTCTGATTCAGAGTCAGATTCTAAAGAAAAAGTTTAATGGCAGCGGTTGTGTTAATCTCACCCAAATCTCAGAAATAGCTATCAAAAATCGCAAAATTCAACAAAACATAGCACAAGCGATAAATTTGTGTTTAGTAGCTATTTTGCGATATTTGATCACTATCTCTGAGATTTGGGTAAGATTTACACATTCGCTGCCATTTAACTTTCTCTTTAGAATCCGACTCTCTTCACCTTCCATTAATAAAAAATACAAATTTATGATTCCTTATCCAGTTATAACCCTTATTGTTAAAAAATGGCGTTTTTTAAGCATATTTTTCCAATTATCTCAATAACCGTTGATGTTACAGACTTCAGACTGGTTTCATTGAATTCCTCAGCTAATTTAACATAGGAATTGATTAATTTAGAACCTCAGTAAAGCCTCTAAAAAATTAGAAAAATTAATAGTTTTCGAAAAATCTCTATTTTTCGCCATTGTTATCTCGGTAACAAAGCATTTTTGGGGGTTGGTCACACGGAACTTTTTTTTGTCTACTTGGTGTGAGGAATCAGCCTGAGAAGTATTGCACATTCCTCCTGAAACACCCTGTATATTGTACAAAAAACAATTGTTATGATGTAATCATTACGGTTTTCTATGAATAATTATAAGTAGTATCCTACTGTGTTTGTTGCTGTACAATATAAATCATTTTTCTAAAGTGTGTGTATGTTAAAGAAAATAAAATTTCAACAAATAAATAAATACAATTAAATCATTTTTTTTCATTTTTAGGTGGTGGTACAGCCAGCCAGTCGTCCCGGATCCCGTATGAACTATGCCTCGGGTGCCCAGGATCTGGTCCTCCAGCAACAGGGCGGACCATCCAGCGAGACTTCCGAACCGAACAATATGGCGGGTGGTGGGGAGGAGCAGGAGAGGGGTGTCAAGGTAGTACCCAATGACAGCGAAGATGATCTTGATGATGATCATGAGGTGAGAATTATAATAAAAAACTGAAATCGTAATGATTGAGATAATTAAATAAATTGAGCTCGCTTTATGGAATTATAGCCGGCGCAATCTAAGTTGACGAAAACCCCCCCTCCACTCGAGAAATAGCTACGTTGTCATTTTGCGTGAAATTGGAACTTTTCCTAAACGCAAACACATTCAACTGAATGTTAAAAGTGACAGCGTAGCTTCGGAAAAATCACGCGGTGTTGTGAAACTCACTATTTTTATGATAAACCAGCTGTTCGCAGCTCAAATATCCAAGTCGATTAGCTTCAATAACTCCAATCTTTAACATACAATGATTCATGCATATACTGCTCTCCTTACTTTGAAACTCTTGAGAGGCCAAATTACGATCTTCCGACTATTTTCCACATTTGGAAAAATAATTTCAATTGTTTTTTAACAACTTTCTCGCTTTCACCACCCACTTATCTTCCCAAACAAAAAGTTTCTAGATCATCGAAATTTCATGTTTACTGTTCGAGTAGACTCGACATTGACAAACATATTCATTAATTGAAACATAATTATTGGTCGGATATAGAAAACTCAAAAACCATTAGAAAGCTCGAATTCTCCTTGACATTTTGATATAGAAAACTTCATTTTTACTACAACCCATGATTGTGAGAGAAGTGATATACAAAAGAAAATAATATTCTCGCGATTTTTAAATTTTTCAAAAAAAATCAAATTTCCTTTGAATCCGTCTACCCAGGAACTTTTTTAATACTACTGGCATATCAAGGATTGAATTCTACGTCTAGATATGGGGTTTAATCACGAATTTGAAGATGTTCCAATTTCACACAATCTAGCAACGCAGCTATTTCCCGGGTGAAGAGAAAAACAGTCAACTTGGATTGCGCGGACTATAGGGGCTCACTCCGCTCGCCTTACGTAAAAAGGTGGGCTCGCTTCGCTCGCTGAAGAGTGAGTGAGCACCACTGGCGGCTCGTGCCCACAAAACAGGTGAAGTGCTGTACAGTAAAATATACGGGCACTTCACCTGTTCCGTGGGTACGAACCGCCACTGGCTGAGCACTTGGATTTACTTTTACAAGAGAATCAGGAGAAGACGTAGGGAATGAAGAGGTAAAGGAAAACGAAAGGTGGAGAAGAAAAACGAAATTGAGAAGAGAAAAGGAAGAGGAAAAAGTAGAATAGAAGCAAAAAGGGAAAGAAGAAAAAAAGAAGAGGAAAAAGACGAAGAGAGTAAGGAAAAAACAGGAAAAAGACGAAGAAAGAAAGTAAGGGAAAAGAGAAAAAAGACGAAGAAAGTAAGGAAAAAAAGGAAAAAACGAAGAAAGAAAGTAAGGAAAAAGAGGAAAGAGACGAAGAAAGAAAGTAAGGAGAAAGAGGAAAGAGACGAAGAAAGAAATCAAGGAAAAAGAGGAAAAAGACGAAGAAAGAAAGTAAGGAAAAAGAGGAGAAAGACGAAGAAAAAAGTAAGGAAAAAAGAGAAAAAAGACGAAGAAAGTAAGGAAAAAAAGGAAAAAGACAAAGAAAGAAAGTAAGGAGAAAGACGAAGAAGGAAAGTAAGGAAAAAAGACGAAGAAAGCAAGGGAAAAAAGGAGATAGACGAAGAAAGAAAGTAAGGAAAAAGAGGAAAAAGACGAAGAAAGTAAGGAAAAAAAGGAGAATAACGAAAAAAGAGGAAAAAACAAGTAAGTAAGGAAAAAAGAGAAAAAAAGAAGAGGAGATAAAGAAAAACAACCCTTTGAGAGAAAAAGAGCACATCCCCTCTCTTTCTTCTTGTACTCTCTTTCTCTCTTTCCCATCCACTTTCGCATTCAATTAGAACAACAAACATTTTCCATAACAAGTACCTATTTCCCGTAAATTCCGTGTGTTAACATGACATACAACTGTCGCCCCAGTATTCAAATTAATCCCAAAGAATTAATTAGCATTTTTCTATAGACTCTCCAAGCAAAGAAGACATTCTGGCAAGAAGGAAAAATTACTCCAGCTCAGTCAATATTGATTCAAAAATTATAAATTTAGTCTTAAATTGTAGAAAACGCCCTGCTCTACAATTTGAGATCAAATTCGTAATTTTTGAACCAATATTGTCCGAGCTGTGGTCATTTCCCCATCTTGCCAGAATGTCTTCTTTGCTTGGACAGACTATACATTCACTACTGCATTAATCAAGAGTTATCTTCGATCTTGAATAATATGAGACGCGTGGTAACCTATTTCTTTGAAGAATGATTTCTTGTTGTTTTCTGTATAATTCATGTTGGCACTTGTTTAAAAAAACCGCCCTCCTTAAAAACATATCAAGTGTTTCAAGCAACCTCGTTTCGGATAAAGCCGAAAATGTAACTAGAGTCTGCCCAACCAATGAAGACATTCTGGCAAGAAGGAAAAATGACTCCAGCCTGGTCAATGTTAGTTCAACAATTATAAATTTTTACTCAAACTGTAGATCAAAATGTTTTCTACAATTCGAGACCAAATTCATAATTTTTGAACCAATATTCACCGAGCTGGGGTCATTTTTCCACCTTGCCAGAATGCCTTCTTTGCTTAGACAGACTATAGACTCTCGATCATGATTTTCAAGAATAATCATCTGATCATGATCAGAATTTCATCATAATGATCATGACCATTTTTATTGAGTAATAATACATGGAAGAATTAAACTTTAAAACTTAGGGCTATTTGAAATAATTGTAAGAGGACAGTTTTAGGCTTTGCCTCTTATACTCTGCTATGTATCGATAAATTAAATGAAAATCAAATACCTTTTGTAAAAAAACTTTAAAATTATTATTGACACACATAAATTTTTTGGGACTCAGCCCATTATCAATGTGAATGAAATAATATTATATATTCACATATTTATGTATTATACAGTGTGTTTCAGGAGAAATGTGCAATACTTCTCAGGCTGATTCCTCAGACCAAGTAGACAAAAAAGTTCCATGGGACCAACCCCCAAAACGCTTTGTTACCGAGATAACAATGGCGGAAAATAGAGATTTTTCAAAAAATATTTATTTTTCTAATTTTTCAGAGGCTTTACTGAGGTTTTAAAATATTCAATTCCTATGTAAAATTAGCTGAGAACTTTAATGAAATCAGTCTGAAGTCTGTAACTTAACGGTTATTGAGATAATTGAAAAAATATGCTCAAAAAACGCCATTTTTCAGTAATAAGGGTTGTAACTGGATAAGGAATCCAGTATTATTTGTATTTTTTAATAATGGAAGTTGAAGAGAGTCGGATTCTAAAGAAAACGTTAAATGGCAGCGATTGTGTAAATCTTATCCAAATCTCAGAAATTGCGATCAAAAATCGCTACTAAATACAAATTTATCACTTGTGCTTTGTTTTGTTGAATTTTGCGATTTTTGATCGCTATTTCTGAGATTTGGGTAAGATATGCACAATCGCTGCCATTCGAATTTTTCTCTAGAATCCGACTCTCTTCAACTTCCATTAATAAAAAATACAAATTTATGATTCCTTATCCAGTTAAAACCCTTATTGTTGATAAAATGGCGTTTTTCGCATATTTTTCAAATTATCTCAATAACCGTTGAAGTTACACACTTGAAACTGGTTTTATTGAATTCCTCAGCTAATTTTACATAGGAATTGATTATTTTAGAACCTGCGTGAAGCCTCTAAAAAATTTGAAAAATTAATGTTTTGAAAAATCTCAATTTTCCGCCATTTTCATCTCGGTAACGAAGCGTTTCTGGGGGTTGGTCCCATGAAACCTTTTTGTCTACTTGGTGTAAGGAATCAGCCTGAGAAGTATTGCACATTCCTCCTGAAACACCCTGTATATTAATAATATTATTTTATTCACATTGATAATGGGCTGAGTTCCGGAACATGTATGTGGAATAATAATTTTAAAGTTTTTTATAAAAGGTATTTGATTTTCATTTAATTTATCAATACATAGAAGAGTAAAACAGGCAAAGCCTAAAACTGTCCCTCTCAAAATTCATACAAATGTATCAAAGATAGGTTATGATATTTTCACACAAAATAGATTCACAACAAAACCTTGAATATAGCATCTTTTTTGAAGCTATATTTATTGTATTGGCCAATAATTGCAGTGAATGGAATTACAGTAGCTATAGAAGTGTTTGTTTTCGATTGACTATTTGTAGTAAAGTGAGAATTCTCAAATCAGCATACCATGTGAACGTCAGTTTAGAACGCCAATGCTCGCGCGTTAGCAATTATACCTACTTTTTTAAGCCCTATTTAGCACTATTCAATGAAAAAAAGTAATTTTTATATTAGTAGGCCTACTGATCGCTTCCCATCTTGCCAGAAAGTCTTCTTTCCTCGACCAGATTATAAACACAAAACAGTCACAGTGTATTAAAGTCTCCCAAAGTACTTCAGAATGTCAAAGCAAAGAAGACATTCTGGCAAGATGGGAAAATGACTCCAGCTCGGTCAATTTTGGTTGAAAAATTTTGAATTTCAACTTAAACTGTAGATCAGAATGTTTTCTACAAAATGAGACCAAATTTATAATTTTTGAACCAATATGGACTGAGCTGGAGTTATTTTCCCATCTTGACAGATCGACCTCTTTGCTAGGAGACTTTAGAATGTCAAAGCAGCTTTGATAAGCATTGGGGATGCGTCAAAGTTGAGTAATTGTGGGTATCTATCGACCAATCAAAGTCCGCTATTTTCCCTCCAATAAACGATTGACCATTGTGTGGTAGCACGATCTAGCGGTGACTCATGGAACTACGAGAGTGATTTGACCCTATTGCACAATACAGTACAATGACTCTCTTGTGAATCATTAGCTTTGCTAAACAAAGAAGACATTCTGGCAAGATGGGTAAATGACTTCAGCTCGATCAATATTGGTTCGAAAATTATGATTTTGGTCTCAAAATGTAGAAAACATTCTGATCTACATATTGAGACCAACTGTATCGTTTTTCAACCAATATTGACTGGGCTGGAGTTATACTCTCATCTTACCAGAATGTCTTCTTAGCTTTGACAGACCACAATGACTCGTGAATCACCTATAATGATTTGAATGAGTCATATTGCTTAAGTTTTGCGTTTTTTTATCAGTAATTCATCTTTCACTCCAACTATTTTTCCATATTATGAAACAAAGCAGATTGTGCTTAGAAACAATCAGTAAAATAGTTAAACAATGCAGATTGTGTGTAAACACAATCAATAAAACAAAGCAGATTGTGCATAAGAACAAGTAAAACAACGCAGATTGTGCATAAAAACAATCCGTAGAACTTGTAAAACAATGCAGATTGTGTGAAGAAACAGTCATTAAAACAACATAGATTGTGCAAGAAATAATAAGTAAACAACGCACATTGTTCATAAAAACAATCAGTTAAACAAGGAAAACAATACAGATTGTGCATAAAAACAATCAAAACACCGCCGGTTATGCAAGAAAAACAAGTAAAACAATGCAGATTGTGTGTGAAAACGATTGGTAAAACAAGTAGAACAATGCAGATTGTTTGTAAAATAAGGAATACAGGTAGATTGTGCGAGAAACAAAAAGTAAAACAACGCAGATTGTGCCCAACAGGCAACAACAATCAATAAAACAAGTCAAACAATACAGAATGTATATATTTGAAAAATTGACAATGTCTTCTACTGAATTTGATGAACTGCTCAAATTTTGTTTTCATCAAATTTAATAGTCTTGACCAAGCAAAGAAGACACTCTGGCAAGAATATGAGGTAATGACTCCATCTTGATCAATATTGGTACAAAATTTAAAAATCTGGTCTCAAATTGTAGAAAACAAATTTATAATATTTAAACCAATATTGATCGATCTGGATTTATTCTCCCATCCTTCGCCATAATGTCTTTATTACTCAACCAGACTAAACATTATCTTCCTCTTCTTCCTCCTCCACCACCCCTTCGGCTCCTGCTGCTCCTCCTCCTCCTCCTCCTCCTCCTCCCCCTTCTTCTCCTACTCCTCCTCCTTCTCCTACTCCTCCTCCTCCTCTTCCTCCTCCTCCTCCACCACCACCACTTCCAATTTCCATTTAACATCTCTAATAAACACCACTTAACTACAGTATCGTCCTCATTCCCATCCACAAACCTCTCTTTAGCACGCAAACCTTTGCCCATCATTTAGTTCGCCAATTGTCCGCTAGGTTGCGCCACCATTTCCAAATAGCCATTGTCCACTATTAGCAGGTCATCATTGGTCGATTCTCAGCCAGTTAGTGACACCATTCCAGCGTAAGATAACCTAAAAACGGGCTCTGGTGTTTGAATTTTGACAAAAACTGGGGTTTTCTAAATTGGGACGTTGAATTTTTACCAAAACGTGCTCTTACTGTTGTAAAACTCTTTAAAAATGTTGTTCTCCTGAAAAACGTATGTAAAGAGGGTGTATTATCAAGTTTAAATTCTGAAATTAGGGTTTTCTCAAGTTGAGTGATAAATTTTTACTAAATTGTACAACTCTTTTAAAGTTGTTCTTCTCATTAGAAACGTGTGCAAAAAAAGGTGCTTCCTCAATTTTCAAGTCTAAAATTGGGGTTCTCTTAAGTTAGGTGGTAAATTTTTACAATAGTAAACTGTACAACTCTTTTAAATTTTTTTCTTAATTAAAAACGTATGTGAAGAGGGTGTTTAATCAAGTTTAAAGTAAAAAATAAGGGTTTCTCGAGTTAGGGGTTACGTTTTTACTGGTAACCTATTTTCGCTGTTATGTATTCCTTTTAAAAATATTATTCCTTATATCAAACATGATACAACCATTCAAAAATACTTTATTAATAAAACTTTAACGGGTTTCTAGTGATTTACACATTAGAAAATAAGGGAAATCATTTGCAAGTTCATCTGGAAAAGAGTGGTGAACGTCTAGAGAGCTCAAATTTCAGGTACGAAACATCTTCTTTTAAATCTCCCAATCAAATTATCAATATTGTTGCATTAATTTTGTATTTTGAACTCACATTTGCTGTAACACACTCCCTGAAGTTTTCCCCTGTTTTAGGAGATATCAGTCTGAAAAGTTAAAAATTTATAGTAATTTTTATTCCCAACGAAAATTAGGTTCCATTAATGTGATTGTAATCAACAATGATAGCAAGGTGTTTTTTTGTGAATCTTTCAAGATTTTTAAAATGAGAAAAGACATGTTGCTGATCACATTCATGTTCACACAGTTTCATTCAGCAATCTGGATTCTTCTCACCTGTGCTGAAATATGGTTAAAACTAATTTCCACTTGAAAAGTTTTTTTTTCAAATATTAGTTAAAATACTAACTTTCTGTTGCAGGCTCGCCCCCGCACCGTACTTGGAGGCGGAGGTGGAGGAGGCGGTGGCTACTGGGGCAGCCGGCCTCCCAGCCCTGGAGGCGGCGCCGACAATCTGAGTGAGAGCTCGTCTAACATGCCCCCGCATGCCCATCATCATCACAGACGTAAATCAGTGACGGGAGGACCAATGATGACTACAGCGGCTGCAGGACCAATGGCCGACCCCAATGGACACAAGTTCAACAACCTGAATTACTGGAAGGCTAGAAAGGTGAGAAATAATTATTCAAAATTACTATTTTTGTGTTTATCTTTGATAAAAAGTCAATAAATTGGAAAATCTGTCCCAGAGGACCAAAAAATTATTACTCAATCAAATTATTGATCTTCTCAACTTCAGGTTTGGTTGCTTTGAACATGCAAAGGCTTTAACTTTTAGTTTTTTTACAAGAACAGTCATATAAGACATATAAAAGAGGCAAATCAAAAAAGGTTACCAAAAATTATTTTTTATTTATAAATATTAATTTGACAGCTAGCGCTCCAATAGCAGATATATGATCCTAATTGACACAAGTTCATCAACTTGAATAACTAGAAGGTAGAGAGGGTTGGAAATAATCATTCAAACTCACATTATCTATAGGGATGTCAATCCCGGGACTGATTTCCAATCCCAGTATTTCGGGATTATTCAATATCAATCCCGGGATCCCGGGATTGGCAAAAATCAGTTCCATGCATTTTTAACCAATTGTTCCTCCTCAATTACATGTTCATTAACAGTGTGTGGAGATGAAAAAGGGCTCATTATAGAGGGAGAGGATATTACTAAAATGGAAAAATACTTGGGAATAATATGAAATACACACAGAGTCTTGAGAACTGCCCTACACAATTTGCACTGACACTGAGCACTATTTCCGTCTTTGGAAGTAAGAAAATGATTCCAAACTGATGACTCATCAGAGTCTTTTTATGTAGAACAAAAACCATTCTATCCTCCATCAGGACGGGATGAAGTTCACACTTTTATCACTTCAAATTCTGTAAATTGAATTTATAATATTAAATAGAATACTTTTTGAAAAACTGTGTAACGTAACGCAATACCGAACAAACATTGCAAAACTTGAACCACTACTAAATGAAATTTCGTAGAGCCAACCATATTTACTTCAACTAATTATTCTACTTATGATAGAGAAAGAGAAGAGAAGAGAATCAATTAAACAGAGAGTGAATAATAAGTGCTAGTTTATTCCTTATTTCTGAAGTCTTTTCAAAGTTCTGAGTGCATTTCAAAGAAATGACTTCAGCACTATTACAATTATTGCGCCGTATAGACTGGTAATTGTGGTGCTGTGTAAACAGAAACAATTGTAGAGACATAACAACTGATCAACAACAATTCTGCAAGAAATGCGAACCAATAATGAGAATTCTATTTAGCCAGTACAGAGTCCAGTTAGCTATTCAGTATTATGTATATGCAACTGTAGGCTGTGCCTGTAGAATAAGTTGGTCAAACACTTGGATTCTTAGAACAATAAATTATGCAAAACTCATATTCATCACCATAAATGAATTAAAGATTGAATTGTTTTTGAAAAATTCTATTTACAATTTCATGTTTTCTAATCCCAGAAACCCCGGGATTGACGCTGAAAAATCCCGGGATTGTTAGGTATAGAAAATGGACCGGGATCCCGGGATCCCGGGATTGACATCCCTAATTATCTAGTTCTTTTTTAATAAAAAAAGTAGCAAAAAAGGAAAATCCGGCCCAGTAGTATGGTAGTATGAATATAGTAGTATAGGCCAATAACAAGAACACTTCCTTCAAAAAGTAGCTTTAATCTTGAGAACCATGATAGGGAGTACAGTTACATTTTCTGCCGCTAGATGGAATTGGTGGAAGCAAACACTACTGACGGCTTCAATTTCCACTATCTGCTGGCCAAAAACAAAATAAAATATTTAGTTTTCAGAGTGGCAGCTAGAAGATACTGGAAGTTTAAATTGCACCATATAACAGTAGAAAAAATAACTATAATCCCAATCATGATTTTCAAGATTATCAGTTTATATCAAATGTATTGTTATTGTTATTGAGCAGTATTTGTAATAAATTGAATTTATCTATAAGAATGTATGATTTCATCAACTATTTGACAAAAACTTTGGGAGGATTTCCAAATAAGTAGAATGTGCAAATGTCAGTATTAGGCTCAATGGCTAGGTTTTACTACCATTGTGATGACAATCTTTACTAACCTCATGTAGGTTTCACTATTTTGTGTTTCTTTCTGGAAGAAAGGTAACAGAAAAATGTAAATCCGGCCCAGAGGACCAAATAATTTATTATTACTCTGTCAAGTCAATCTCATTGACCACATTTGGTAACCTTAAATCTGCAAAGACTAGAAAGGTGGATTCTTATAATGTGATATTGTAGTGAAGGTATGAGATAATAACTGGTATAGTCAGTCCAAGCATAGAAGACCCTCTGGCAAGATGGGAAAATGACTCAAGCTTGGTCAATTTTAGATCAAAAATTATGAATTTGATCTTGAATTGTAGGAAACAATTCGATCTACTATCAAGACCACATTTATAATTCTTGAACAAATATTGACTATGCTGGAGTCATTTTCCCATCTTGACAAAGGATTTTCTTTGCTTGAACAGACTATATTAGTAGATATCCAGACAGAACAACCATTGAATATTTCGTTGGGACCAAAAATTACTAAACCTTGTTTCTTCATTAGTTATTTTCTTTGTGAACATGTCTATAAATCTGAATGACTAAATTTGTTCTATTATTAATCAACTAACTTTTTAATTCATTCACTGCTTCATTCATTCACTCACTATCTCTTCATTCAATGATACAATTAGATAATCCAATTGAAAGGATTTGAGAGATGAGAAACAGGCTTCTAACCTTACTATGTATCTTTCAAAATTTGATAGAAGTTAATATAGTCTGAATATGAAACATTAAGAATACTAAGAAGTAATAAAAATGATATGAAAGTCAGAAATAGGATAGACTAATAAAGATTGTTACAAACGTAAACATATAAAAGTATATTGAAGAATAAACACACAAAATTATTGAAAAATGCAATAGACAAAGAGGTATAGTACAATATAATGCAGAGAAATATTGAGGGTGAAAGACTCATCCAGGGTTATATGTCAAGACTTACACTCCATTTTACTCCTCTACGTCATCACCTTCTAACCCTTATTTTCGCCCTTTTCTTCTTCTCCTCCCTACTCTTTTTCTTTTTATTCTCCATTTCTCCCTTCTTCTACTCCTGCTCATTGCTTTCCTCTTCTCTTTCTTACTCTAATTCCTCTTTCTCTTCACCTCCTCTGCCCCCTTCTTCTTCTCCTCTGTCTCCACCTTCTCCCAAATCCTAGTGATGAAAAGATACCACCACCACTGCATATATTGAATAGCACCAGACGCTATATTCCCAATGCCATAGCCTTGAAGGAACAGATAACATCTGCTTTAAAGCCGAGCTGACCCTATAAGCCACGTGTTCAAGGTCTGTGTTTAGACAACTGCCCCTTCAATGAACTGGACTGACCCGCAATACACGAGCGAGTTGCAGGTTGCATGTTAAGTATCTTCCGTCTCTTTTCTTACAATCTGGACGGTCTCTTTCAATTCATTGGCTGGTGTTTTCCCTCCTATTAGTCTTCAATATATTTCTCCGCCTCCTCCTTCTCCTCCTCCTCCTCCTCCTCCTCCTCCTTCTTCTCCTCCTCCACCCTCTCCTCCTCATCCTCTTTTTCTTTATAATATTCCTACTTCTCTTTCATATACAGAGTGTTCTAGGAGAAATGTGCAATACTTATATGAAACAGTTTTATGGGGAATAACTCCAAAAAAGATTTTATACCAAGATGGCAATTACAAAAAATTCAGATTAAAAAAAAATCCATCATCTTATTTTAGCTTGTTGACTAATATTATCAACTGGAAATTGAGTTTGTCTATTAAGACAAGTTTTAATAACATTTATGAAAAAAATCATCTTATAATTCCCTCTCCCTGAATTTCTGTTCCACCTACTCCTCCTCCTCCTCCTCCTCCCTCTCCTTCTCCTCCTCCTTCTCCTCCTCCTCCTCCTCCACCTCCTCCTCCTCCTCCTCCTCCTCCTCCTCCTCATCCTCCTCCTCCTCCTCCTCCTCCTCCTCCTCCTCCTCCTCCTCCTCCTCCTCCTCCCCCTCCTCCTCCTCCTCCTCCACCTCCCGCTCCTCTTCCACTCAGCTTCTTATTCTTCATTCCTCGACTTTCTACTAGAGGAAATATAAACAGCAATCCCCCACTACACGTTTCCTCTTCTTCTTCTCCTTCTTCTTTTTCTTCCATTTCTTCCCCTTCCCCTTCTTTAATTTCTTCTTCTTTGTCTTCTCTCCAATAGATACCCCTCCCAACCCCATCAAGGAAATTATACTGAGACAACACTCACTGGTCCTTCCCCTGAACCCCTCTTTTCCTTTTGTCTCCTTTTTCAGCTTCTCCTTCTCCTTCTCCTTCTTGCCCTCCAATTTCTTCCTCTTTGTCTCCTCTCTAACGAACCTCTCAACCCCTTAAACTAGGGATCCTTGGATGTTCACTGCCGCTCTGACTGCCCTACAGTATACACCACCTTGACTTAGTTTCTCACTCGAAATTATATATCCCTAGATAACCCTTAGTCTGTAATCGCGCTTTGAACTTTTAAATTGTTTTGTCTATCCCAAAATAGTTCATCATCTCCTTGATGAAGGGGAAGTTGGCTAAAAAGAGTACCCAATTCAAATGTAGCTCACTGATCTCCTTGAATGAAGGGGGAGTAGGCTAAAAAGAGTATCCAGTACTAATATAGCTCACATTTCCTTGGATGAAGGGGCAATAGGGTAAAAACAGTATCTGTGATCTTAAGTGTGGTAGGAGGTGCCTAAAACCAATGCCAGTGATCTTGAATGAAAGGGTAGTTGTCTAGGAACAGTATTAGTGTCTTAGAAGTGTTTCAGTAAATTTTGAAGGAGTCATCTCCTTGAATGAAGGCTAAAAACAGTATCCAGTATACTTCAATGTAGTGGGAGGCATGTAGAAACAAGTGATTTTGAAAGAAGGGATAGTTGTTTAGAAACAGTTTCAGTTTCTTTGAAGTTGTGTTTCAGTGATTTTCAACACTTCTGGTCTATCAAAATATCTAGATCTGTCCTATACTTGAATCAAGGGGCAGTTGGCTAAAAACAGTATCCTGTGATCTTGAATGAAAGGGTAGTTGTCTAGAAACAGTATTAGTGTCTTAGAAATGTTCAGTGATGTTTAACGGTCAGTCATCTCCTTGAATGAAGGGGCACCTGACTAAAAAGGGGGTATCAGTGATCTCAAAAGAATGTTTAAAAACAGTATTAGTGTCTTTCATGTGCTACTGTAATGTTCAATGTTCAGTTATCTCCTTGAATGAAGGGGCAGTTGGCTAAAAACAGTATCCTGTGACATTGAATGAAGGGGTAGTTGTTCAGAAACAGTATTAGTGTCTTCCATGTGTTTTAGTAATGTTTAATGGGTTGTATTCCATTTAAAAAAAAAGGTAATTAAACTAAATAATACAATATCAATGCTCTTGACTATAGTGGGAGTTGTCTAAATTCAGTGATCTTGAATGAATGAGCAGTTGAATAAAAAGAGTACCCTGTGATCTTCAATGAAGGGGTTTGTTAAACACAGTATTCTAGTGAGATATTGTAAGTGGGTCATGATCATGAATGAAGTGGCAGAGAACAAAATCGTTCAAAGGAGGGGTGGTTAGCTAAACACAATATCGCAGTGAAAGATAACAGCTCAATCTCCTTGAATAGATAGAGGGGTAATTGGCTAAAAACAGTATCAGTGAACTTGAATAAAGGTACTTGTTAAACACAGTATAATAGTGGGGGATTGATTTCTTCATCTCCTTGACTCAAGGGGCAGCTAGCTAAAAACAGTATCAGTGATCTTGAATGAAGGGGCAGTTGGTTAAACAAAGTACTGTAGAGGGGATATCGGAAAGGATGCATAGTTGATAGTTTCAGTTACAATTCAGAAGCTTTAGTGATCAGATCGAAACGTTTTAGTGACTTGACTGTGATATGTTCGGGTGATTATCAGAGTAAAAGTGAATCATGTTATCATAAATGAATGATATCAGTGTTATCAGTAGTTGAATTCAAGGTTCTCATTAAAAGTGGAATACCATAGAAATAATTTCAAAAAATAAAAAGCAGTGATTCAATTTATTATTATTGTAAAAAGTGGAATATCAGAAAAATAATTGAGAAATGATGCATAAAGAATAATTGTTTCATGTAGCCCACAGTCAGTCAATTATAATGAAGAGATATTTAAAAGGCGTGTGTTTTGTCAGAGTTAAGAGTTTGTTATAACTATTACATTGTCAATTCAGTAATTCGAGATAATTTGAAAATAATTATATTTTTATTTTATTTAATTAAAAAATAATAATATTCTAGGAAACTAAGTACTACAGGGGTTTTGAGTGGGTACTAGAAACGGGGATTATAAGAGATTTTAAATGAGTGATAACAAATTAAAGTAGAAGTGATCTAGAAATGGGAATTGTCAGAGATTTGTTGAAAATTTAAGAGATTGAGATGTTAATCACCCTGGATTACTCACCCACTAGCTCAGATGATGCTGTTCAACTTATATGTCCACCTCAATCCCAGGTATACAGTGTTCAATAAATTTTTATACCAGTCTAATGTTTAAAATGTTTTAATATTTTTTCCACATTTCACATTGGTGTATTGCTTGCATTGAGCCTCAAGCTTTGGAATTTGTCCCTCTAATAACATATAAAATGTCATTATAGAAATACATTTCAAAACATGAGGCTCGGTACAATATACCAAACAACAATGAGAAAGCCGGCTTAATATTGTAAAATAACGTCAGCTCGGTCAATATTGGTTCAAAAATTATAAACTCTGTGTAAAATTGTAGGAAATATTCTGATCTAAATTTGAGACCTAGTTTATAATTTTTGAACCATTATTAACCGAGCTGGACGCAATTTCCCGTTTCGCCAGAATGTGTTCTTTACTTGGACAGACTAGAGTTGGTCTAGTCTTCCTAGTCTTCTTTACTTGTCAAGTTTCACTAGAGTTGGTCAAGCCACGGCATACCACTTGAATCAGGAGGACTTCCATGAGGCAAAGCCTGAACTAGGCAAAGCCTGTACCATTTCCTGGTACTTGAGTCAATGTTGTCCAAAATTAGGATATGATGTTATCACACAGCTTTGACGAATAATTTTCAATCCAGGAATAATATACAAAGTTTCGAATTTTGAAGGTTTTGAAGGTATCTATGTATTGTATTGAAGTAGAATATAAGCTGAAGAGAACAATATTAGAAACTTGTTTACTATTGATAAGTAAACTTTAGAAAGTTTACTATTCTTCACTTTTAGAAAACAGTAGATGTAAGTTCCAATATTTACATCAACCAACTTATTTTTCCCCAGGTGACCTTCTACAAGAACGGTGACCCCTACTTCCCCGGGGTCGAGTTCCGTTTCAAGCCGGGCCGCGATGTCAGGAGTATGGAAGCATTACAGGACAAACTTTCGCTCAGAATGGATTTGCCTCGAGGTGCTCGATTTATCTTCACAATGGATGGGACTAGAATCAATGCTTTGGAAGAATTGGACGATGGAGGAAATTATGTGGTGTCGTCTTACAAGACTTTCAAGGTCAGTTACAATAAGTTTCATATATTTTCCCCAATGGTCGATATTTCTCGAACTATACTTTTTTACAGATTGTGGCGTTTCCCCCTAAGGGTCCATAAAATGCTGCCAGGACTTTAATGTTCTAGGGAAGGTATTAAACTATAATTAATATAATTGGAACGAACTCACCAATAAAATATTTTTGCCTCGGTTAGTTATGCTCAGCCCGTAGAGCATTAGGTTCCTCACAACATCGATATCAAAGATTTTAAGAATTATTTCAATCACAGCCAAAATTTAATTTTAATAGAAAGTGGGTCCTCACTGAACGAGGATTGAGACGAGAAGAAGTTCACCCTTCACCTGACTTTCACCTTTCCCACAATGGATGGTGAAAGTGGTGGGGGAAGAAACAAGTAGAAGAAGAAGTAAATCTCAATTAAATTTCAAAAAGTACATTAAATGAATAATTAATTGAGATTAGAGAGAAAATTAAATAACACATTCCCTGAGAGAGGAGAAATAAAATAAACAGTACGAATTTTATAATTTCACAATTGCCAGACAGTGCTGGTCTAATTGCCGGTAACATCAATAATTATCTAATTATGCTGGTTTTGACCTAAAATGTAAACAGCAGCCTAATAATTGAGGGTTATGTTTCCCAATTATGACTACAGTGGTTTGAAGTATGCCAAAATAAATTTGGAGTTTAAAACAGAAATAATGAATAAATTTAATTTCTTCTTTTGTCTTCATCCTACTTGAACTGTTGATGATAGTAAGCTTAAAAACTTAGTAGATACTAGTGACTTTCACTTTTACAACAAACTCACGATAAAAATCATGAGTTTGTTGTAAAAGTGAAAGTCACTAGAATAAATTTAATTAATTCCAGGTGAGTCCTTATCACATAATAACCGTCTTATCAGTTCTTATCAATATTGTACTTTCTATTTGATTTTCGGCCTTTCCTGGCCTTCAAATGAAATGTGTTCTCACAAGTTTTTAATAATTAAAGGTTTTGTTTTATGATTGAAGGTTTGTTTTATAATTAAAACAAACTTTGTTTTAATAATTAAAGGAGAATCATTTCATGGTTTAATTTACCATGTGCTCTGGCCGTTCTTTGTCAGTCGATAATTTTAATAATTAAAGGGTTTGTTTTATAATTAAAGGTTTTGTTTTATAATTAAAGGTTTGTTTTATAATTGAAACAAACTTTGTTTTAATAATTAAAGGAGAATCATTTCATGGTTTAATTTACCATGTGCTCTGGCCGTTCTTTGTCAGTCGATAATTTTAAGTAATTCACTTTCCACGCCCCGCTATTTTTGGGCCTCCAGTTTTTGCTGAATTTTTTGATTGGCGGGAGGAGTGGGTGTTAGCTTTTTATTGGATTGCTTGTAAAACCTGTTTTCTGCAAATGATGCCCATATAAGTATTTAATTTCACTTGTGCGTGGGTAATGGAAAGTGATGTGTGGTTTATTAGGTGCAAAAACGACCATGCCTCTGATGGGATTCGAACCCACGACCAGATAGCGCTAGCGGACTGAAAGTTGTAACGCCCTAGTCCACATGGCTAACCGGGCGTACAGGAAGACAGTAGTGTCGACCAGTTGAATATGTAGCCAATCACAGCTGTTGATGTCTGACTCAATGACAAGACAAAGGCTGTGATTGATTACAGATATTCAACTGACCGACACTACTGTCCCCGTGTACAGGGCGTTTTAGCTTCATATTTAATTGCACTTAAAGCCTTCTGTATACAGGGACAGTAGTGTCGGCCAGTTGAATATCTGTAGCCAATCACAGCTGTTGTTGTTTGATTCAAAGACAAGACAAAGGTAGTAATTGGCTATAGATATTCAACTGGCCGACAGTACTGTCCCCATGAACAGCAGGCTGAACTGACGAGTGAGTCACTAAACCTCAACTGTAGTTCTCTGAGAATTTCAGTCTTTTCCTGCCTTGTACAGGGATCAAGAAAATAGTGGAACTTACCTTTGTCATACCCATAGTATAGAGCCTCTTCCAAGATGGCGGAGGGAAATTAGAGTGTAACTACGCAAGCGCAGAACTTTGAACTCCAGGGTAAAACCACTTCAGCCAACCTACCGTTTCTACGCTAATTGTAATCATATTAATTTCACGAATGAAAATATTTTTTATTAATTAATTTAATTAATCATTGACATTATATGATAGCACAAATCATAACATAATTATAAACCGAGACAGAAAAAAATAGTCCAAGCCTGTACTATTTCTTCCTAAATTTGGTTATGTTGGAACAATTTTCATTTCGACTATTGGCAGCAGTGAATGGAGCCATGTTGCCAAGGCTCTTCTGTGCTTGACATTACTCTACCAATGGAACATAAAACTTGGAAATAAGATGATTTCGAACCACTGAAAGACTGAATTTTTTGATGTGGTATTTGATATCATTTATTATACTTGTCTATAAATATTTACAAGATTCTATTTTAAATTTTTATTAATTTTATCATAATAATTTTTGTCAGCATATTACAAGATTCTATCTATTTTTGGAATAACTCTAGGCTTCTAGATTATGGAGTTATCCTAATTAGATTCATTCATTAATATACGTGGATGTCTGAAAATTTGGCCCAAATGATTTCAGCCCTCCAGATGAAATTTTTGTGAGTCGTAAGTTCAAACCCACGAGTAGTTAAATTTATACTGGATCATTCATGACGTCAAAAGAATAAACTCTTTTTCTTGTATTATAAGACTTCTAAAATCTAAGAAAAAGTCACCAAAACAAAGAACGAACAGAAAATATAAAGACAATTGGAATTACTAAATGATATCTGTAAAACTTGAGAAGGGAGTATTGAATATAGTATGGTCGAGCGAAGAAGACGCTCTGGCAAGATGGGAAAATGACTCCAGCTCGGTCAATATTGGTTTAAAAATCATAAATATGTTTTAAAATTGTAGATTTAAATTTTTTCTACAGTTTGAGAACTAATTTATAATTTTTGAACCAATATTGACCGAGCTGGAGTCATTTTCCCATCCTGTCAGAATGTTTTCTTTGCTAGACCAGACTATAGCATGTCTTAGTAGAGTTGGTCAAGCCACAGAGGACCTTGGCGTGAGTTACTCTCTTATCTTTTTCTTGTCTCTCTCTTACTCTTTCTCTTTCTCCTACTTACTTCCTCTCTTACATTTCTTTATAATCTCTTCTTTCTCCTTTACTTCCTCCTCCTTCTTCTACTCCTACCCACCGATTTTCTTGCGTGATTTTCTTATCAATTTTGTTATCTCGTTCGGTTTGATTTTCTCTTTTTGTCATATTCTCATTGTCTTTCTTTCTCTTTCCAATTTATTCTGTGTCTCTTGCTTTCTGTTTCGTCTTCTACTTTAATTAACAATCCTCCTTTCCTCTTCTTCGTCCTCTTCCTTCTTCACCTCCTCCTTTTCCACATCCACTTACTCCTCCTCCACAACTTCCTCCTCTTTTTTCTCCCTCCTTCGCTTTACAATCTTCTTCCTAATCATCCTGCTCCCCTCTTCTTATTTTTATTTCAACCAACTACTCATCTTTATTCTTCTCCTACTTCTTCTCCACTGTCTTCTCTTCTGTACTCTACATATCTCTCCTCCTTCTCCTCCTCCTCCTCCTCCTCATCCTCCTCCTCCTCCTTCTCCTCCTCCTCCTCCTCCTCTTCCTCCTCCTCCTCCTCCTCCTCTTACTCCTCCTCCCTCTCCTCCGTCCTCCCCCCTCATCCTCCTCCTCCTCCCATTTCTTCTTCTTTCTTCTTCTTCTTCTTCTTCTTCTTCTTCTTCTTCTTCTTCTTCTTCTTCTTCTTCTTCTTCTTCTTCTTCTTCTTCTTCTTCATCTCCTACTCCTCCTCCGGCTTTCCAATCATTTCCTCTCCTTTTCCTTCTTCATTTCTTTTTTCCTCCTTTCACTCATTTTTCTTTCCCATCGTATTCTTCTACCTCTTCTTCTCCTTCTTCTTCTTCTTCTTCTTCTCCTTCATTTTCTTCTTCATTTTCTTCTTCTTCTTCTTCTTCTTCTTCTTCTTCATTTTCTTCTTCTTCTTCTTCTTCTTCTTCTTCTTCTTCTTCTTCTTCTTCTTCTTCTTCTTCTTCTTCTTCTTCTTCTTCTTCTTCTTCTTCTTCTTCTTCTTCTTCTTCTTCTTCTTCTTCTTCTTCTTCTTCTTCTTCTCCTTCTTCTTCTTCTTCTTGTTCTTCTTCTTCTTCTTCATTTTCTTCATTTTCTTCTTCTTCTTCTTCTTCTTCTTCTTCTTCTTCTTCTTCTTCTTCTTCTTCTTCTCCTTCTTCTCCTCCTCCTTCTTCTTCTTCTTCTTATTCTTCTTCTTCTTTCTCTCTTCTTCTTCCCTCTCCTTCTCCTTTTCTTCTTCTTTTTCTTCTTCTTCATCTGTCAAACTTTCTCCTTACCTAATGTTTCTATCTTTTCATACACCCTTGTACGCTTTACAATGAGGTCAAGAGTCCTCTTAAAGGGAAACGTTTCTTAGCTAATAATTAGCATACCAACTGACCATTTAAAGGTGATGTTCTATTAGCTCCCCTCCAATACCCACCTCTATAATAGTCTGTGCAAGCGAAGAAGACATTTTGGCAAGATGGAAAAATGACTCCAGCTCAGTGAATTGCTGAAAAATAATAAATTTGGTCTCAAATTGTATATAGCCTTTAGCAGAGTATTTATCAAATATATTGATTTTGTAACCAATTTAGTTCAAGATGGAGTCATTTTCCCATCTTGCCAGAAAGTATTCTTTGCTCGACCAGACTATAGACATGCGTTGATCATTGTATTATAGTCTGTCCAAGCAAAGAAGACCGTCTGGCAAGATGAGAAAATGACTCCAGCTCGTTCAATATTGGTTCAACGATTATCAATTTTGTATCAATTTGTGGATCAGAATGTTTCCTATAATTTGAAACCAAATCAATATTCCTCGAACTAATATTGACCAAGCTGGAGTCACTTTCTCATCTTGCCAGAGGGTCTTCTTTGCTTGGACAGACTATAGTTATACAGTATTCAGTATTATATACAGGGTGTTTCAGGCGGAATGTGCAATACTTCTCAGGCTGATTCCTTACACCAAGTAGACAAAAACGTTCCATGAGACCAACCCCTAAAAACGCTTTGTTACTGAGATATCAATGGTGGAAAATTGAGATTCTTCAAAAAATAATGATTTTTCTATTTTTTTAGAGGCTTTAATGAGGTTCTAAAATAATTAATTCCTATGTAAAATTACCTGAGGAATTAAATGAAACCAGTTCCAAGTTTGTAACTTCAACGGTTATTGAGATAATTGGAAAAATATACTAAAAAACGTCATTTTTCAACAATAAGAGTTATAACTGGATAAGAAATCATAAAATTGTGTTTTTTATTAATGTAAGTTGAAAAGAGTCGGATTCTAAGGAAAACGTTAAGAGGCGGCAATTGTGTAAATCTTACCCAAATCTCATAAATAGCGATCAAAAATCGAAAAATCGCTACTAAACACAAATTCATATATTTTGTCAATTTTTCGATCTGATGGTTGGTCCCATGGAACTTTTTTGTCTACTTGGTGTAAGGAATCAGCCTGAGAAGTATTGCACATTACTCCTGAAACACCCTGTATAGGTGAGGCCTAAAATTTACATGTTGTCATCTGCTCCTTTTGCGCTACAACAGCTGATGTTGTCAATTGGAGCTGTCATGAAGCTTTCCTAGATAATATTTTTTAATAAAAAAGAGACAATAGATGCTTTACATCAGCTGTTAGTAGGCTACATCCATAGCTTCCTTTAATAGAAGGCCGTGGCCTAAAATCTGACAACGCTGTAACACCACAGCAGCGTAGGTCTACCTTTTATGATTCTAATTCACTTTTCTCCAATAAAATTGCTTGTCAACCTATTTTAATGAAGATTGTATTACAATTTTAATAGATACTTATAGATATAAGAATCAGAAATAATTTTTATTGGGATAAATATAATAAAAATCAAAGTATATTTGAATGTGCATCACGTTTATCAATATAAAATATTGTGTTTTATTTAGATAGTCCAGTCATTTTATTAAAAAAAAGGCTTTTTGTGCGAACAAAATTCAGGACGCTGCCATATTTTCGTGTTATGATCCTTGGTCCTTGAACAACTTAAATCCAAAAAGTTGACCTCCTAAACCTTGTGCTTAATGCAGGGTGCCCCCAAAAACTACAAAATTTCGGTTCCGCGGCTAGTTTTCTGCGATTTACGCGTAAATGAAGCGTCGGACAAAAACATTTAAATCATAATTTTTTTAGCTTATAAAATTTCCAAGAGATTGGTATCAAATTCAACCATCTATGTTGAATGATGACCGAGTTATGATTTTTCAAAGAAGTAGTATTTTTTCAAGGAAAATGAAAATTTTATTTTTCTCAGTTTTTGATTGTTTATAACTTCCGCCTGATGTTTTGGAAATGTGTAATTAGAAATCCCTCTGGGGATAATTTTGTCCTCTACAATTTAAGACCAAATTGACCTCTTTATATTGAATAGTTTTCATGCTATACCTATAAACAGATATCCTTGCATTTCCAGAAATCCACTATTTCTTACTATTTATTCGAAAATTAATATTTTTCGTCAGTTCGTCAAAGTTTTCTGTCAGAATATCATGCATTCGATTATTTTCCATCGACTGACCCACCTAACACACTCAATTGAGGTGATTTTTTGACATACAGAGCCTTAAAGTATCCTTGAAGGATCATACGCTAAGGACGTCTCTAACTTTGGTGGGAGTGAACGAAATCATAGCTCATTCTTCAAATCTACAAATATCATATAATCATATCTACAAATCATAGCTCATTCTTCTCAGATCATCAAGGCGGTTCAAATGCATATATCACAAGTCAAATTCGGTCAATGGAAGTTGAAGAGAGTCGGATTCTGAAAAAGTTGAATGGCGGCGATTGTGTAAATCTTACCCAAATCTCAGTAATGGCGATTAAAAATCGCAAAATTGACAAAACATAGTGATGAATTTGTGTTTAGTAGCGATTTTGCGATTTTTTATCGCTATTTCTGAGATCTGGGTAAGATTTACACAATCACCGCCACTCAACTTTCTCTTTAGAATCCGACTCTCTTCAACTTTCATTAATAAAAAATACAATTTTATGATTCCTTATCCAGTTATAAACCTTATTGTTGAAAAATGGCGTTCTAGCATATTTTTTTAATTATCTCAACCGGTGAAGTTACAAACTTCAAAATGGTTTCATTGAATTCCTCAGCTAATTTTACATAGGAATTGCTTGTTTTAGATTCTCAATAGATAAGAAAAATTAATCTTTTTCAAAAAATCTCAATTTTCCGCCATTGTTATCTCGGTAACAAAGCGTTTTTGGGGGTTGATCCCATGGAACATTTTTGTCTACTTGATGTGAGGAATAAGCCTGAGAGGTATAACCAACCACTTTTAACTTAAAAAAATTAATTTAAATTCAATATGGGATATCGAAAATGGCAGGCCAAGTTTTTTGAATATCTGATTGAGAATTAAAATAACTTCTAAACGATTTTATTTATTGATGTGCGATTTGCGGCGTTCAATTTCTCTTGAAAATATGCATAGAAATCATGTATAATATGATTTTAGGGGTTTAGCATATTGTTAATACGGGTTTTAGCATATTGTTTCAATTATCTCAATAACCGTTAAAGTTTTTAACTTCAAACTGGTTCCATTGAATTCCTCAGCTATCTTAACGTGAGAATTGCTAATTTTAGAACCTCAGTAAAGCCTCTAATAAATTAGAAAAATTAATAGTTTTCGAAAAATCTCTATTTTTCGCCATTGTTATCTCGGTAACAAAGCGTTTTTGGGGGTTGGTCACGCGGAACTTTTTTGTCTACTTGGTGTAAGGAATCATTCTGAGAAGTATTGCACATTCCTCCTGAAACACCCTGCATAATCTTAGATGGATATGATATGCACGGAAAGTATTGGACAATAACTTATATAATGTAGGCCTGAGAGATTAAGTTCTTCTGCAACTACTCTATATGTTCTATGTGTTCTATGTGTTTCCACTTTATATGGGAGTGGTGAAGATATGATTTGAAAAGCATTGAACACAAAAGAAAATGGGAAAAATTTGGAAACGCCCTGTACAAACATATCAAACACATTACGGTATGCAGGAATCTGTCTGAGACATCAATTTTTTCTAAATAAATATTCGTAAGGCTTTCAATGGTTTGTGACTCTCACATGAATAGTATCTTCAAGCAAAGAAGACCCTCTGGCGAGATGGGAAACCGACACCAGCTTGTTTAATATTTGTTCAAGAATTATAAATGTAGCCTTAATAGTAGACCAAATTGTTTCCTACAATTTGAAGTCAAATTGATAATTTTTGAACCAATATTGGCCGAGCTTGAGTCATTTTCCCATCTTGTCAGAGGGTCTTCTTTGCTTGGACAGACTATAGGCTACGCCAATGTGTACTTTGCTAAATACTGGTCACCCATCCGAGAGCAGTCCATAGTTTTCGTCACTCAACTTCACGGTTCACTTCAACATTGTGTCTACTTAATAAGGGTGAGTGGGGAACAGTGAGACACGGGGAACCATTGTGTCTACTTGTGTCTACCCTAAATCTAGCACTGGTAATATGAAAGTATGCATATTTTGCAAATGAAAATGAAAATAAAAATGAGCTTGAAAATAATTCAAGCTCGATCAATATTGGTTTAAAATTTATGAATTCTATCTATAATTTTTAGATTAGAATGTTTCCTACAATTTCAAACCCAATAAAAAGATTTTGAACCAATATTGATGGAGCTGGAATCATCTACCTCCAAGAAGAATGTATTCCTGCAAAAATTGAGAAAAATACATAACTTAATGAGAAATAAAATAAATATTTATCTATTTATTTCATCAGAGTAATACAGTAAAGGAGAGAAAAAACAGGCGTTAGCCCAAAACTTCTTCTACACCAATTTTGATTAAAATGTCCAAATTCAGGTTATGTTACTTTTTAGTCACTTCCACTTAACACAATTCTTACTTCATAAAAACATCATAGAAAATTTTGAATTTAGAAGGTTCATAGAGGAAATAAATACAGAAAATACATTAAAATAATTATTCTAGAACTCGAAAAATAATTATAAACATGAAAAATTTGGAGCCACAATAAAATCACTAGCTCATAACAACTCATTGTGTTGTTAAAATATGTTGAAATAAAATATAAAATAAATATGTTAAAAAGCAAAAAGAAGATGAGTTACTACGAGAAAAAAATTAGGAGAAGTTTATGCGAATGAAACAAAGGTACAGAAGTTGAAGAATGGAAATAATTAAAGAGTTAAGGAGAAAAAGATTTAGAAGAAAAGAAGTATTAGGGTGAGAAATAAGAGAAAAATAGAAAGTCTCATCTTGAATATAAAGATCTGAAATCCTTCAGAGAAAGGAGAAGTAGTTGATATTTTAGAGATTTAGGGCCGGTTGTTCGTAACTTCGTTAAGTTGAGTTTAGTTGGGTTTTAACGCCGTGATTAGTCTGGATAACGACATCTTGTAGCAACGGCAAACTAACTCAACTCAAATAGAGAATAGAAACATATACACAAGTTATAAAAAAGTCTTGAGTTTCAATAGTTTCGTTTACAAAACTTGATGACACATCATTTACATTAAATTTTATTGCCTAAAAATATTACTAATTTTTAAATTCATGAATCAAGTTGAGATCTATTATCATTGAGGTAATGGTATCAATGAGATAATGGAAAATTTCAATGGCGGTTTTTCACATTTAACAGGTCAGCAGCTGGTTAATTAGAATTGAATACTAATTTCACAGTACTAAACTAATCGGCCAGAGTTTGAGGCATTAAAAATTTTAACCTAACCATCAGCTGATGATTAAATTTTCAATATCTGAAAACAATAGCAGCTGAAGGTTTTTGATTTTCGTGGTACTACCAACCTGACAAAAATTAAGTTGTATCAGCATGCAATTTCCAGATCGTGTTTTTTTTAAATAAATAAGTAATTTCTACAATAATGAGATGATTATTGATTCTAATATCTATTTTGAATGAGTACATTTGAATATTCTGCTACTATTATCACATTTCAATACTTTATTAATTTGAACGTTTTTCCACTTTGACACGGTGAAATAACGCTGATTAAACTATCAGAACGTACGTACAACCGGCCCTAAATAATCGAAGAAGAAGTGTTTAAGAGAGAGATGATGGCTAAAAGAGAAGAGTGGGAGAGAGAGCGGAAGAGAAGAGAAGAGGGAGAGAGAACAGGAGATCAACATGGAAAGAAATAAAAAAAAGTTAAAAGACTCGGTAAAATAGAAATTTAAATTTCGTGCTAACACCCACTTATAATACAGGAAACGTATAAGGACACAAAATTGCTGGATTTTTACACGGAATACAACCCACTATTAATTTGCTCGATTTCATTTTTTCTCTTATTTTTCTTCTTTTTTCTTCTTCTTCTTTTTCTTCTTCTTCTTTTTCTTCTTCTTCTTCTTCTTCTTCAACTTCTTCTCCTCCTCCTCCTTCTCCCACACCTCCTCCTCCTCTTTCTTCTTCTTCTTCTTCTTCTTCTTCTTCTTCTTCTTCTTCTTCTTCTTCTTCTTCTTCTTCTTCTTCTTCTTCTTCTTCTCCTCCTCCTCCTTCTCCCACACCTTCTCCTCCTCTTTCTTCTTCTTCTTCTACTTCTTCTTCTTCTTCTTCTCCTTCAACTTCTCCTCCTCCTCCTCCTCCTCTTTCTTCTTCTTCTTCTTCTTCTTCTTTTTCTTCTTCAACTTCTCCTCCTCCTCCTACTCCTCCTCCTCCCAAACCTCCTCCTCCTCCTCCTCCTCCTCTTTCTTCTTCTTCTTCTTCTTCTTTATCCTCTTTTTTATCTTCTTCTTCTTCTTTTTCCTCCTCTTCTTGTCCTTCCTCTTCTTCTTCTTCCTCTTCGTTCTTTCTAAGCTCCATTTTTCCCATTTTTAAACCGTCAATTACCAACTAAGGACTCATTATTCTAATTTGTATCAGATAAGATTTGTATAATTTTGATGAAATCTAACCTACTATCAGAGAAATCTAGTTTGTATTGAAGGTTGAAAATGTAGGTGAAGTATTAAGATCGTTTAAAGTAGCACTGACTATGGATATAAGTATATATATATATATATATATATATATATATATATATATATATATATATATATATATATGTAATAATATATAGTATATAAGTATTTAAGTATATATAAGTATATAGATATAAGTATATATATGGATATACTTATATCCATAGTCAATGCTTTTAGTGACTTACTAATTTACATGTAAAGTTCGTGGAAATGTAACTGGTGAATGAATCAGCTGACTGGACGAAAACTCTTTTGTTTTGCTGCACAGTGTTTTTAAAAATGAATGCCAGGCCGATTTCTTATAATAAAGAAATATTATTAAATATTTTATCATATTAAATGTATTTCTTATAAGAGAAAATATATTTCTCGATTTCTTATAAGTGTTTTTTGAACATACCCTTCACAAATGATGATTTATTGTTATAGTCTGTCCAAGCAAAGAAGACATTCTGGCAAGATTCGAAAATGACTCCAGGTCCGTCAATATTGGTTCAATCATTATAAACTTGGTCCCAAATTGTAGGGAACATTCTGATCTACAAATTAAGACAAATTATCAGTTTGTAAACCAATATTAAACGAGATGACGTCATTTGTCCATCTTGCCAGAATGTCTTCTCCGCTTGGACAGCCTATACCGATGTTACAGTTATTGTAGAGATGGCTTTCTCTTCCAAGGCTTCAACATTCTCTTTTTCGCAACACCGCACAGAAAGCAGCTGTTTTCTGTGCACTAAAGAGATTCGAAAGACTCCATTTACAGGCGGTTTTGCTACTAGCTCCAAAAGGGGACTCTTTCGGAGCTAGTGCACAGAAAGAGACTGGTAGTTACCTATCCAGCCGCTAGATCGGGCGACAATGCACTGCTTTCTGGAGCCATCACAATATTATTCGAATCAGCGATCGCCGCAAACATTCTTATACAATATTTATTATTCTTATTCTCGCAGTGTGGCAAAAAGTATCGTACTCAACTCTCACAGAAAGGTGTTTACGGTATTCGGATAACATATTCCCATACCTACTTCGGAAACTATCCTCATACTGTAAACACCTACTTTCTGTGCTTGTAGTGTAATGTACTATTACATATCAATTTTACACTAATCCTTTCATCATATCATTCACCCCATTTTTTCCTATTATTTCCTCGCCCTCTTCCTCCTCCTCCTCCTCCTCCTCAAGGCCAAGTGTTAATGGAAAGGATATCCTTATTATACTTTCCCAAGAATGGACATATATATGTCTAAACTTCGTCTTTTCACTTAGATAACTTACACTCCTTATTCATTTTGTAGAACATCGAATTAAAATTTTGTATAAATTTTGCATTCATTACTTCACCGTTTTATTGTATTTTTACTAGAAGTTTCTATTTTGTGAAATTTATAGGATAATTATTTTGTTTTACTCATTTATTATATTACAATGTAGAATCCAAGCCGAATTTTGTTATCCATTTGAATAAAGTAATGTAATCCTTTTTCTTCGTCTTCTTCTTCTTCTTCTTCTCCTCCTCCTCCTCCTCATCCTCCTCCTTCTCCTCCTCCTCCTCCTCCTCCTCCTTCTCCTCCTCCTCCTCCTCCTCCTCCTCCTCCTCCTCCTCCTCCTCCTCCTCCTCCTCCTCCTCCTTCTCCTCCTCTTCCCAATCTATGTCATTCTCTTCATGAACTCTGACCTTGTCATGTTGGACAAAGTCTATGATTTGAATCTCTCACGCATTTGAATTTTAAAACTCTACTTATACCGCCTTTTTGCCAAATTTTCATATTCCTCCTCCTCCTCCTCCTCCTCCTCATCCTCCTTCTTCTTCTTCTTCTTTGCCTTCTTCTTCTTTTTCTTTTTCTCCCTTCTTCTTCCTCTTTCTTTTCTTCTTCTTTTTCTTCCTCTTCTTCCCCTTCTCCTTCTTCTTCTTTTCCACCTCCCACTCCTTCTTTTCCTCATCCTCTTCCATCTTCTTTTTCCTTCGTATTCTTGTAATTCATCACTTGCACGCATTTGAATTGTAAACCATTGGTCTAAGCAGAGAAGACATTCTGACAAGATGGGAAAATCACTCGTGCTCGGTCAATATTGATTCAAAAATCATTAATTTGATCTTAAATTGTAGATCGGAATGTTCTCTACAATTTGAGACAAAATTGATAAAATTTTAACTAATATTGACCGAGCTGGATTCATATTCCCATCTTGTCAGAATGCCTTCTTTGCTTGGATAGAGTATACTAAGGCCGGTATTACACGATAATAGTTGTATGGTCATAGTTGATCATATGGAAAGAGATGGAAATACGAAATCATATTTTCTTCTCTTTCCATATGATCAACTATGATCATAGAACTATTATCGTGTAATACTGGCCTTAGTTGGAGTTTTGCTGCCAAATTTCCACCCTTTTATCTTCTCCTCCTCCTCCTCCTCCTCCTTCCTCTCCTCCTTTTCATCCTCTTCCTTCTCCTTCCCCTCCTACCTTTAATCCTTCTCCTTCACCATTCCCTCCCCATCCACCCCATCCTACCCTTACAACTTCTTCTTTTTCTTCTCTTTCTTCTTCTTCTTCTTCTTCTTCTTCTTCTTCTTCTTCTTCTTCTTTTCTCCTTCTTCTTCTTCCTAAATTTCTTCTTCTTCTCTTCCTCCTCCTTCTCCTCCTCCTCATGCTCCTCCTCCTCCCTCTCTTCCTCCTCCTCCTCCTCTTCCTCCTCCTCCTCCTCCTCCTCCTCCTTCTCATTATAATTTGAGTTCTACACGCATTCGAATTGTATACCAAGCTGTCGTTTTTCTGCCAAATTTCCACTCTTTTCCTCCTCCTCCTCATCTTCCTCCTCCTCTTCATCCTCCTCCTCCTCCTCCTCATCCTCCTCCTCCTCCCCCTTCACCTTCTCCTTCCTCACTTTTACCTGCGGATTTCACTAGTGAAACACGATATTATGATCTCTTTCATTTTTTGTTTAAACCTCAAGCGAGTCGCTTGTTCTGTTGTTTTGTGCAGTTTTTAAGGAATAGTGTCGGTTCTGGGTTCGATTCCAGTATGATTTCGAGATCTTTAGAGGTGTTGGATGATGTTGAAGATCATCTTCGTGCTTCCTTTATTGATTTGACTGTAAGTTTCGTTAAGTTAATAATTAATATTTTATAATTTCAATTTATATAATTATAATTTTAATATTTTATAAAGTTAATAGTTAATAATTATTACTAATCCACCCATTCAGTCTTTTATGGTAGTTGACAACCAAGAAAGTGGTTGAATCATCTGTTGAAAAATGGTGGAAAAAATCTAATTTTCGTCAAATTTGGATGATATTTTACTTTTTCGAATTTAATTTATTATCAAACACAAAACACAAAACACAACACAACAAAATTACATTTTTGTTACACTTGATAGAAAGTAGCCAGTTTCGATCTATTTGACAGGCTTTGAAAGCCTTCATTTTCCGCACTAGTGCGAGATAAACGGCTGATATTTGGACCTTATAGCAGTACAAGTTGGAAAAAATCAGCTGTCAACTAAATTTTCCGTTGACATAGCAGCGCATTCCACGCAAATTGGTCGACTGAACAGGTTAGTCGACTATTTCGAATATTTTCCAACTGATTGCACCAGAAGATTTAGCATATGATTTTCTTCAAACAAAACTTTTTGTTCCATATAATTTCACACCTAACCTTTTGTTTTGATTGGGAATTGATTTTAGCGACTGATAACCTTTGTTGAAATTAGAATCCTGACTTTATTTTAAAATAAATAAAACGGAAACTACCAATATGGAATTCAGCGAGTTGAATTCGTATATCGCAGTAATAAAAACGTTTTCATCTTATTCTAATAAGCCTTTCTATAAAATGTACCAAAAACACAAATTTATATACAGGGTGTTTCAGGAGGAATGAGCAATACTTCTCAGGCTGATTCCTTACACCATTTAGACAAAAAAGTTCCATGGGACCAACCCCCAAAAACGCTTTGTTACCGAGATAACAATGGCGGAAAATTGAGATTTTTCAAAATATATTAATTTTTCTATTTTTTTAGAGGCTTTAGTGAGGTTCTAAAATAATCAATTCCCATGTAAAATTAGCTGAGAAATTCAATGAAACCAGTTCCAAGTCTGTAACTTCAACAGTTATTGAGATAATTGGAAAAATATGCTAAAAACGCCATTTTTCAACAATAAGGGTTATAACTTGATAAGGAATCATAAAATTGTATTTTTTATTAATGGAAGTTGAAGAGAGCCGGATTCTTAAGGGAAATTTGAACGGCGGCGATTGTGTAAATCTCACCCAAATCTTAGAAATAGCGATCAAAAATCGCAAAATCGCTACTTAACATTAATTCATCACTTTTGTCAATTTCGCGATTTTTTATGGCCATTTCTGAGATTTAGGTAAGATTTACACAATCGCCACCATTTAAGTTTTTCTTTAGAATCCGGCTCTCTTCAACTTCCATTATTAAAAAATACAATTTTATGATTCCTTATCCAGTTATAATTCTTATTGTTGAAAAATGGCGTTTTTTAGCATATTTTTCCAATTATCTCAATAATCGTTGAAGTTACAGACTTGGAACTGGTTTCATTGAATTCCTCAGCTAATTTTACATGGGAATTGATTATTTTAGAACCTCACTAAAGCCTCTAAAAAAATAGAAAAATTAATATATTTTGAAAAATCTCAACTTTCCGCCATTGTTATCTTGGTAACAATGCGTTTTTGGGGTTTGGTCCCATGGAACTTTTTTGTCTACTTGGTGTAAGGAATCAGCCTGAGAAGTATTGCACATTCCTCCTGGAACACCCTGTATTAAAATATACCCTAGTGTGTATTTGATACACAACACGTTTCAAAAACGTTCGCAAATACTCACCTTTCCAGCCTCAGCTGATCGCTTCGGCTGTAAAGCTCCGTATTCTTGACGTCCCAAAACTACGTTTTCAAAACTAGTGGTGTAATATACTATTGCATTACAAAATGCATTCTATCTGGCCTGAAGTCTAATGGCCTAAAGTTTTTAAACTTATAGGTCTAAATAAAATAATGAAGGAGAATTTTCTCAAATACAAGTCTTCATTAATAGCTACAAGTTTCTTCATTGCTCTAGTGCAAGTTTTCTCATCTATCTTCTTCTTCTTCTTATTCTTCTTCTTATTCTTCTTCTTTTTCTTCTTCTTCTTCTTCTTCTTCATCTTCTTCTTCTTCTTCTTCTTCTTCTTCTTCTTCTTCTTCTTCTTCTTCTTCTTCTTCTTCTTCTTCTTCTTCTTCTTCTTCTTCTTCTTCTTCTTCTTCTTCTTCTTCTTCTTCTTCTTCTTCATCTTCTTCTTCTTCTTCTTCTTCTTCTTCTTCTTCATCTTCTTCTTCTTCTTCTTCTTCTTCTTCTTCTTCTTCTTCTTCTTCTTCTTCTTCTTCTTGTTCTTCTCCTCCTCCTCCTTCTTCTTCTTCCTGTTCTTCTTCTTCTTCTTCTTCTTCTTCTTCTTCTTCTTCTTCTTCTTCTTCTTCTTCTTCTTCTTCTTCTTCTTCTTTTTCTTCTTCTTCTTCTTCTTCTTCTTCTTCTTCTTCTTCTTCTTCTTCTTCTTCTTACCTCATTATTTTCTGAATGTTCAATATTTCCCTTTCATTTTCTCCTTTTCTTCTCGTTTCTTCTTCTTTCCTTTATTCCTTCTCTCTTTTCCTCTTCTTCTCTTTTTGATCTTCTTTTTCTCCTTCTCCTCTCAAAATTCTCCGGCACAGAGAGACAAAGAGAAAGAAAGATATTGATAAAGGAAGAGAGAAAATTTCCCTGCATTTTCCGGTGTTCGTGAGAGATTTTCTCCCCTTTTCTTTGATTTCCATTATGCATGTTTTTCCTTGTCTACTAGCTAACATGAAATGTCAAATCCGGTTCTACCTTGCTTTGGAAAATTTTCGTATTGTTAATACACAAATCTTACTTTCATAGTCTGGTCGAACAAAAAAGACATTCTGACAAGATGGGAAAATTACTACAACTCGGCCTATACTGTCTCAACAATAATTTATTTGGTCTTAAATTGTAGAAAACATTCTGCTATTTATTCCTTCGGTTCGACTGGAATACAATTTGGAACTTATAACCTAAAAAATTAGACAAAATTTTTATGAAAATTGTAGTGGAAATTCTTTCTTCTCAACGTATGTTTGTCATGAAATTGATAAATAAATAATTTACTTGAATAAAGTGAATGGATCTTCATCTGAATCTTAATTTGAATCTTTATCTGAATCTGAATTTGAATCTGAATCTGGATCTGGATCTCTCTCTCTTCATTCTCGTCTCTTTGTAAGGGTTGAGTCAACTCCGCCATAATAAAGAGAATTATTTTATTCAATTCCAATGCCTAATTTTATATTATACAAGCCGATAGATATCATTTTCCAATTTACATGAATTACAAAACTACTATTATTATTAAATACTAATTATTACAGAATTTATAGAATTCATTATAGAATTACTATTTATTATTAAATACAAAACTATTCTTCAACATCTCTCTCCAAGAATGGACATTCATACGTTCAAACTCCGCCTCCCTAATTATCTAATCTAATCTAAATCTCTCTCCTCATGTCCCTCCCTCTCACTCCCACACCACTACTGGTCATTCAACCTTGAATTTGAGGTTATGTTCAACCGCTCTCCCCCTACGCCACTTGGTAGCGTGAGTACCCCCTCCAAGCAATACTCCCTACACCCCCCTAAACACCCCTAGCGTTTTCCCGCCCTATCCCATAAGTCCACACTACCCATTAACCCCCTCCACATCACCTCAGACCACAATAATATTTTCTTCAAATCATAACACAGAAGTGAGGTGTATACAAGTGCTTGGATATAGGAGTTCTCGTATTGTGTAGTGCTTTAATATTGAAGTTTAATATTGAGGTTGAAAATTGATATATTGAGGTTTTAAATTAATATATTGAGGTTTCATATTGTTATATCGAGGTTTTAAATTGATATATTGAGGTTCCAGATTGGTATATCGACGTTTAATATTGGTATATTGAGGTTTCATATTGATATATTGAGTTCCATATTGGTATATCGAGGTTTAATATTGGTATATTGAGGTTTCATATTTATATATTGAGGTTGAAAATTGATATATTGAGGTTTTAAATTGATATATTGAGGTTTCATATTGTTATATCGAGGTTTCATATTGATATATTGAGGTTTTATATTGATGTATTGAGGTTTCATATTAGTATATCGAGTTCCATATTGGTATATTGACGTTTAATATTGGTATATTGAGGTTTTTTATTGATATATCGAGTTCCATATTGTTATATCAAGGTTTCAAATTAGTATATCGAGCTCCATATTGGTAAATCGACATTTAATATTGGTATATTGAGGTTTTTTATTGATATATTGAGGTTTCATATTGATGTATTGAGGTTTCATATTAGTATATCGAGTTCCATATTGGTATATTGACGTTTAATATATACGTTTATACCTACGTTAAACCTCAATATGACGTTTGATATATTGAGTATTTCTTTTTTTCTAGGGCTACTGTATTTTTTGAAACTTAAAAAAATGTTTACAATTAGAGTACCCTTTTAAAAATATTTTTTATTTTACACAAAATTTTTTGGTTAATTTGCCATTTTCAAGTGTAAATAATAAATATTAAATATTTTCAAAAGGGTACTCTGATTGTGATGATATATTGAGGTTCCATATTGATATATTTATTGAGGTTTCATTATTGATATATTGAAGTTCTATATTGATACATTGAGCTTTCATATTGATATATTGAGGTTTCATATTGATCTAATAAGGTTAAAAATATTGTAATGTGTTTTCTATTATAGAAAACATTGAAGTCTCATAAATTTTTTTTTCAAGTCATAGCATTGGGTTCAATTAAATAGGAGGTTATAATACAATATTTCTGTGTAGTTGTGTAAAGTGCTCAAATGGAATAATAATGTTTCTGATGTATTTCTTGATCAAAATAATATTACAATTTATTGTGTGCGATGGTTCTAATCAAGGATTTTAATTGATTTCCTTCAAATTATAACATTTCACTCTATACAGGGTGTTCCAGGAGGATTGTGCAATACCTCTCAGGCTGATTCCTTACACCAAGTAGACAAAAAAGTTCCATGAGACCAACCCCCAAAAACGCTTTGTTACCGAGATAACAATGGCGGAAAATTGAGATTTTTTAAAATACATTAATTTCTCTAATTTTTAGAGGTTTTAGTGAGGTTCTAGAATAATCAATTCCTATGTAAAATTAGCTGGGGAATTCAATAAAACCAGTTTCAAGTTTGTAACTTCAACGGTAATTGAGATAATTGGAAAAATATGCTAGAAAACGCCATTTTCCAACAATAAGGGTTGTAACTGGATAAGGAATCATAAAATTGTATTTTTCATTAATGGAAGTTGAAGAGAGTCGGATTCTAAAGAAAAAGTTAGATGGCGGCGATTGTTTAAATCTTACCCAAACCTCAGAAATAGTGATCAAAAATCGCAAAATCGCTACTAAACACAATTTCATCACTTGTTTTCTCAATTTTGCGATTTTTGATCGCCATTTCTGAAATTTGTGTAACATTTAAACAATCGCCGCCATTCAACTTTCTCTTTATAATCCAACTCTCTCCCAACTTCCATTAATAAAAAATACAATTTTATAATTCCTTATCCAGTTATAATCCTTATTGTTGAAAAATGGCGTTTTCTAGCATATTTTTTCAATTATCTCAAAAACCGTTAAAGTTACAGACTTCAGACTGGTTTCATTGAATTCCTAAGCCAATTTCACATATGAATTGATCATTTTAGAACCTCACTAAAGCCTCTAAAAAATTAGAAAAATTAATATTTTCGAAAAATCTCAATTTTCCGCCATTGTTATCTCGGTAACAAAGCGTTTTTGGGGGATGATCCCATGGAACTTTTTTGTCTACTTGGTATAAGGAATCAGCCTGAGAAGTATTGCACATTCCTCCTGAAACACCCTGTATAGTGTACAGTTTCTCTAGAAGCACTTCATTGAGTGTTTGTTTGGATAGGATATTGTGATTTTCAGAATATCTGAAATTGCCAAAAAGAAAGATGTTTTGTATATTCCTTGTGCGCTCCAACAGCTGATTTTTTCAGGCAAAATTGTTATTGAGCTATGCTATATTTTTTGGAATTAGAAGAATCAATAGATGCTTTACATTAGCTGTTAATTGTTGTCATTTTGCTATGCCTAGATGTTGTCTTTGGAATCAAAAGAGAAAATAGATGCTTCATATCAGCTGTTGGTAGGTTTCATTACTCTTGTGCGTAATGTAAGCAACCAACAGCTGATATGAAGCATCTAATTTCTCAGCTAAATGCTTCATATCAGCTGTTGGTAGGTTACATTACTCTTGTGCGTAATGTAAGCAACCAACAGCTGATATGAAGCATCTAATTTCTCAGCTAAATACTTCATATCAGCTGTTGGTAGGTTACATTACTCTTGTGCGTAATGTAAGCAAACAACAGCTGATATGAAGCATCCAATTTCTCAGCTAAATGCTTCATATCAGCTGTTGGTAGGTTACATAACTCTTATGCATAATGTAAGCAACCAACAGCTGATATGAAGCATCTAATTTCTCAGCTAAATACTTCATATCAGCTGTTGGTAGGTTACATTACTCTTGTGCTTAATGTAAGCAAACAACAGCTGATATGAAGCATCTAATTTCTCAGCTAAATGCTTCATATCAGCTGTTGGTAGGTTACATTACTCTTTTGATTCCAAAAACATCATCTAGGCATAGCAAAATGACAACAATTAACAGCTAATGTAAAACATCTATTGATTCTTCTAATTCCAAAATCATCTAGCATAGCTCAATGACAAGTTTGCTTGACAACATCAGCTGTTGGAGCGCACAAGGAATATACAAAACATCTTTCTTTTTTACGTTAGCTATATCAATCCAAATTGTTATTGATAAATATAAGGAAGGAGCTACTTGTATCAATGATGATACGGGGAGGAATATCTTGTGTCAATAATGATACAGTCTAGTTGATCAAAGAAGCCGTTCTAGCAAGAAGGGATAATCACTCCAGTTCGGTCAATATTGACTACAAAATCATAAATTTGGTCTCAAACTGTAGGAAACATTCTCCTCTACAATTTGAGACCAGATGTATAATTTTTTAAACAATATTGAATTGTAGTCCTTTTCTCATCTTGCCAGAATCTCCAGAACGTTTACCAGACAATGATTTTGGCTAATTATTATTTGAAAACTCTCAAGTGAAGTTGAAAAAATTGAAGTTCCTGGTTATCCTTTTAAGAATTTTTAAAGTGATTCGAAAAGTATTGAGAACTTTCCATGAGCAACATTATTCAACAGTGTATGACTGGTTATGTACTATAGGTGAGTATCAATATTGAACATACAATACTAATTATAATAATTACTACTTCTTAAACATTTTTTCTTACAACATTAAATTAATAGTATGATTTCATATAAGTATACATTTAATCATTGAAATACAGTCAATTCACAAAGTGTTAAATAACACAAAGTACATTATTAATGTACTCGAAATCAATATTACTAGTAGTTCTATGAACGGTAGACCTCACGAAGACACCCATGTTCCCTGCATCATAAAAGCACTGTCTGTATTCACGGTACATTCAGATTGTGCGTCGATTCCGAAAGTCGGCGCGAGGAAGTCAGCAATGCAGTGGCCACAGTCACGCTCTATTTTTGTTGACATCAGTTTGTCACGATTCGTCAAAATTTGAGGGTGCTTGGAAAACCGGGTCTCTATAATTGTAATAATGTTTTCCTTCATGCGGAATGGTCCGACGGTTGGATAGAACAGTTGTAGCCAATCACAGCTCTTGTTGATAGCCTGCGGTCGACCGTCTGACCGTTTCACATAAAGAAAAGCTTACCTTAATATTCATCTGAAACATCTCAGCCATTAATAAAAAATACAATTTTATAATTCCTTATCCAGTTATAATCCTTATTGTTGAAAAATGGCGTTTTCTAGCATATTTTTTCAATTATCTCAATAACCGTTGAAGTTACAAACTTGGAACTGGTTTCATTGAATTCCTCAGCTAATTCTACATAGGAATTGATTATTCTAGAACCTCACTAAAGCCTCTAAAAAATTAGAAAAATTAATATATTTTGAAAGATCTCAATTTTCCGCCATTGTTATCTCGGTAACAAAGCGTTTCTGGGGGATGGTTCCATGGAACTTTTTTGTCTACTTGGTGTAAGGAATCAGCCTGAGAAGTATTGCACATTCCTCCTGAAACACCCTGTATAATAGATAATTATTATCAAGCCTTTTTGAAAAATTTGATTACTGGCGTAATCTTGAACGGATTTCAAAAATATTTAATCAAAACATTTCTAGACTTCATCTGAACCTGCCCACCAAATATCAACATTTTCTACCGATTGGTTCTCGAAAACCATTAAGAAAACACCAAAAAAAACATAGAAAAACTCAAATATTTGGCGTATCCTTATGAAGTTTCAAAAATCCTTTCTTAGAACGAGTACTACGAGTACAACGGTCCAACTAAACATGCCTGCCAAATTTTAACGACTTCGGTTCACTAGTTATTTAGTTCTGCTGAAGAGTGAATGAATAAGTGCCATTTCGCTTTTATAGATAAAGATAATCATTATCAAGCCTTTCCCAAACTCTTATTCACTCTGTGAATAAAAAAGAAAAAAGAGAAGATAAGGAAAAAAGGAAAGGGGGATATTGAACATTCAGAGAATAAGAAAAGAAGAAGTAGAAGAAGAAGAAAAACTAGAATAAGAATGAAGAAGAAGAAGAAGAAGTAGAAAAAGAAGAAGAAGAAGAAGAAGAAGAAGAAGAAGAAGAAGAAAAAAGAAGAAGAAGAAGACGAGAAAGAAAGAGGAAAGGAGAAGAAAAAAGAGAAGATAAGGAAAAAAAGGAAAGGGGATATTGAACATTCAGAGAATAAGAAAAGAAGAAGTAGAAGAAGAAGAAGAAGAAGAAAAAAAGAAGAACAAGAAGAAGAAAAAGAAGAAGAAGAAGAACAAGAAGAAGAAGAAGAGGAAGAAGAAGGAGATCAAGAAGAAGAAGAAGAAGAAGAAGAAGAAGAAGAAGAAGAAGAAGAAGAAGAAGAAGAAGAAGAAGAAAAAGAAAATGAGCTAATAGGGTCAATAAAAATGTGCTGAAAAATCAGGAGGAAAGAGAAGAAGAAGAAGAAGAAGTATAAGGAGAAGAAAAAGAAGCACAAGAGGAGGGAAATGTAGGATTTGTTGACCTCCAAGTTGGAGAATTGTAGCATTTTTCAGGGCTCAAGGCTACGGCTTGCATGTAATTAATATTCAAATTGTATTCACCCTCTACAATACAAGTACACTGCATATTATAGTCGCTCCAAGCAAATAAGACATTCTGGCAAGATGGGAAAATGACTCCAGCTCGGTCAATATTGGTTCAAAAATCATAAATTTGTTCTCAAATTGTGGGAAACATTCTGATCTACAATTTGAGACCAAATTTATAGTTTTTGAACTAATATTAATTAAACTGTAGTCATTTTCCAATTTTGGCAGAATGTCTTCTTTCCTGGGACAGACTATACTAATCTTTTAAACCCCTTCTTTCAATCACTCTCTCTGTTTCACTCTATATCTCTCCCCTCCACTTTCTCTGACCATTTCTCTTCCAATCTTTTCTTAGTCTATATTTTTCATCTACTCCTTCATTCATCTCTCTCTCTTTCTCTGTAATTCACTCTCTCTCTCTCTCTCTTCCTTCATCGTACTCTCTTTTTATGTAATTTCCTCTCTCTTTCTCTGTTATTCACTCTCTCACTCTCTCTCTATTTCTCTGTAATTCTCTCTCTATTCCTTCATCACCCTCTCTTTTTCTGTCATTCTCTCTCTCTTTCTCTGTAATTCTCTTTCTCTTCCTCTCTCTCTTTTCATCGTCCTTTCTTTCTCTCCCTCACCCTCACTTTATGGTTGAGTGTTAATCTATATTACCGTTAGCTTATTGAATCCTACATCTGTCTTTTTTTGCAAGTTTTCATAGTTTATAATTAGCCAACTTATGCAAACCATAATGTAATTGGTGTAACTTTCATTTATTTTTATTCATAGGATTCGAATTATTGTATTATGTAATCTACATGAATGAAGTGATTGAATCTGAATCTGAATCACTCTCTCTCTATCTCTCTCTCTCTCTCTCTCTATCTCTCTCTCTCTCTCTCTCTCATCCTTTCCCAAGAATGGACATATATATGTCTAAACTTCGCCTTTTCACTTAGATAACTTACACTCCTTATTCATTTTGCAGAGCCTCCAATTTTGCATTCATTACATCACCGTTTTTCGTATTTTTACTAGAAGTCTCTATTGTGTGAAATTTATAGGATAATTTGTTTTACTCATTTATATTACAATGTATAATCTAAGCCGAATTTTGTTATCTAATTGAATAAATTAATCTGATCTAATCTAATCTCTCTCCCTCTCTGTAAACAAAACTCCAAATCCTACTTCACCCTCAGATTACTGACCCATTCACATACTTTCTTCTTTGTCTAAAGGCTTGGAGAGAGTGGTTCATCAACAGATCAATACTCATCTCTCATTAAATAACTCTTTAAGTCAATTCCAGTCAGGTTTTCGAAAGCGACATAGTACCACAACTGCTTTGCTTTGTGTTACTGATGATATTCGGCGAGCGATGGATCACAGAAAAGCTACAATGTTGGTTCTGATTGATTACAGTAAGGCTTTTGACTGTGTCCATCACTCTCTTCTTCTGAAGAAACTTAGGAGCTTGGGATTTTCCGCTCATGTGGTTCAATGGTTGAGCTCTTATCTGGGTAATCGCTGTCAGTCTGTGAAATTTGCTGGCCGTTCATCAGGATATTGTATTGTTGAGAGGGACGTTCCTCAGGGATCTGTCCGTGGACCCCTGCTTTTCAGTATCTATATCGATGATGTTGTCAATGTGTTTCAATATTCAAAACTGCGTCTCTATGCCGATGATTTTCAATTGTACATCCACTTCGACTTGAATGACTTTGCGGCCACAGTTGACAAAATTAATCTAGACCTTGATGCTCTTACAGACTGGTCTTACAGGCATGGGCTCAGAATCAATGAAACAAAATCCAAAGCAATAATTATTGGCTACACTAAGCTCACTACTCACCGAGGCATTGACTTTGGTAGAGGGCCTTTTATAAAAATTAATAATAAAAACTTGCCTTACAGTGACACAGTTAGAAAGCTGGGTTCAACATTTGACAAAAATCTTGATTGGAATGAACAGATCAATGTTACATGTAACAAGGTGTTTGCAAGTATTCATTCACTAAAAAAGATTAGTGACTGTATCCCTTTTCGCGTGAAAGTGATGCTTATCAAGTCATTGATCTTCCCATATTTCAATTCTGGCGACATTGTTGTCAATGATATGAGTGTTGTCTTGTCTGAAAGGTTACAAAGGGCACATAATAATTACTGTATCAGATTCATTTTCAACCTTAGACGAGATGACCATATGATATGAAGATATGCAACCCGCAAAACATCTACAATTTTGAAGAACCTGATTACTGGCGTAATCTCGAACGGAATTCAAAAATATCTTAACACAACATTTCTAGACCTTATATGAACCTACCTACCAAATATTAACATTTTCTACCGATTGGTTCTCGAAAAAATTGTGAAAATGCCGAAAAACTTAAATATTTCGCGTATCCTTGAAAAGGTCCTGAAATCCGTTCTTAGCGCGCGTTTAAACGTCCAACTGAACATGCATGCCAAATCTGAACGCATTCGGTTCAGTAGATTTTTAGTTCTGGTGATGAATCAGTCAGTCAGTCAGTGCCATTTTGCTTTTATAGATATAGATTAAAACGAGCAATATTGAGAAATTTCAGGAAAGCTAAATTCACAGTAGAAACTAGAGGCATTGAGTTTTTCCCAGGGGGGAAGTCTCTCCTATCGACACACCTCCCTCAAGGGGATGATACCACTGTCATTCATTTTAGGGGTGGTATAGTCTTTCCATGCAAAGAAGACATTCTGGCAAGATGGGAGAATGACTCCAGGTCGCTCAATATTAGTTAAAAAGTTATACATTTGGTTCCAAATTGTAAAGCAGAATGTTTTCTTAAATTTGAGACAAAATTTTCAATTTTTGAAACATTATTGACCGAGCTGGGGTCATCTTCCCATCTTGCCAGGATGTCTTCTTTGCTCGACCAGAGTATACAAAAGCAGGGGGTGGAACCGAGAACCTGCGCAAACTAAACCATTCTTTGAGAGGACCTGCGCAGGGGGGAAAGACATGGAACCCCTCTTCTTTCTCACTAGGGGGAGTATTTTAAGACCCCTCCTTTGAACCCCCCCAAAAGTCTCCTTGCACTCTTTGTCGTTTAGAAGGAGACCCCTCTTTCTATAGTTTGGTCGAGCAAACAAGACACTCTGGCAAGATGAGAAAATTACTCCAACTCAGTCAATATTTATTCAAAAACTATAAATTTGGTCTCAAATTGTAGAACACATTCTGCTCTACGATTTGAAACCAAATGTATAATTTTTGAACCAGTATTGACCGAGCTGGGAAATTTTCCCATCTTGCCAGAATATCTCCTTTGATCGATCACACTATATGTAGGAATGACAGTCATGACATGTCTAGGAGAAGTTCCCATCATTTATTGATAAAAGGGGCTGGGTTTTGTATTGCCTTTGTCTGGCAAATAAATGTTTCCGATTCTAAATGGAAAAAATGGTTTCTTTGAACTCTCAAAAGAAATATCTCTCTCTGAGATTCTCTTTTGTATTGTATCGCTCATTTGTAACAGTACTTTGTAATATGTACTTTGTATTCTGCTTCTTTGAATGGAAGAACTTGGTAGTTTTTTCTATGAAAGATCATGTTCCTTTGTAATTCAATGAAGGAAACATATTTGATCTGTGATTTTCCTTTTGTAGTTCCATAATACATAAATCATTCTGTATTAATTTTTCTTCACAAATTTTTGTGCATTTGCGAACTTGATATGGTATAGCTGACGATATAGCTTCCGTCTGCTCCTTGTGCGCTCCAACAGCTGATGTTGTCAATTGGAGTTGTCTTTTAGCTATGCCTAGTTGATGTTTTTTGAAATGAGAAGAGACAATAGATGCTCCACATCAGCTTTTAGTATAATATACATATTATGTTACATCACGTAGAAGAGTCTCGTCTGCTCCTTGTGCGCGCCAACAGCTGATGTTGTCAATTATAAGAGTAGTGATTGGGATACCTGAGACACATAGGGGAAAACCTGTTGTCTCCATTCGGGTAAATAAATAAATGAAATTAATTAATTACTAGCCGGCAGGCTCGCTTCGCTCGCCTTCTCCGCCTAGCTCCGCCCCCTGGAACCCCGACAGTATGGGCAGTGTAAGTGATTCAAACAGGCTCGCTTCGCTCGCCTGCAAAACCTCTGTCAGTGTCTACTGAGACAAACAGGCTCGCTTTGCTCGCCTGCAAATTCCGTTCAGTAGGGATTTGAAATTTATTGAGCACAGCATTTCTACACCTAGTCTGGACCTGTTTACCTAATTTCAACATTTTCTGCCAATTTGTTCTAGAAAAATCTAAGAAAAACTCCGAAAAATAGTAAAACGCTGATATTAAGCGTAACCTTGGGAAGTATATCGGACATAGTTTGAAACTTGATTCAATATCTTCCAAATTAATTCATCTATAATCTCGCTGAACTATTCAATTTACAGTTAGGATTGGTCGTATCAAGGCAGAAGATATGCAACCCGCAACACATCTACAATTTTGAAAACCTTATTACTGGCGTAATCTTGAACGGATTGCAAAAATATTTTAACACAAAATTTCTAGACCTCATCTGAACCTGCCCACCAAATATCAACATTTTCTACCGATTGGTTCTCGAAAAAATGAGGAAAACGCCGAAAAACTCTAGAAAAACTAAAATATTTGGCGTATCCTTGAAAAGTTTTTAAAATCCGTTCTTAGCGCGCGTCTAAACGTCCAACTGAGCATGCCTGCCAAATTTGAACGCATTCGCTTCAGTGGATTTTTAGTTCTGGTGATGAATGAATGAATGAATCAGTCAGTCAGTCAGAGCCATTTCGCTTTTATAGATATAGATGATGTTTCTTATATCAGAAGAGACATTAGATGCTTTACATCATCTGTTGATGTGTGTTACATCAAACAGACAAAACCGCCTAACTTTCTATTGTCAGCTAGACGTGTTGTTACAGTCTGTCCAAGCAAAGGAGACCCTCTGGCAAGATGGGAGAATGACTCCAGCTCGATCAATATTGCTTCAAAAAATATAAATATGATCTCAAATTGTAGGAAACAATATGATCTACTTTTGAGTCCACATCTATAATTCTTTAACAAATATTGACCAAGCTGGAGTAGTTTTCCTATCTCACCAGAGGGTCTTCTTCGCTTGGACAGACTATGAAAGCATTCCTTTTTCAATAATGAAACATTGGGCTGATATTATAGCGAAACATAATTTGTTAGCCTTCATATTTATGAGTACCATGATTGCTCCCTTTCATTCAAGGTATAGTCTTTCCAAGCAAAGAAGACCCTCTGGCAAGATGGGAAAATTTCTAAAGCTCAGTCAATATTAATTCAGAGATTATTGATTTGGTCTCAATCGTAGGAAACAATTTTATCCATTATAAAGACCACATTTATAATTCTTGATTTGAAAATATCAAAATAATTTAATTTTCTATTTAAAAGATAATGCCGGCCGGGTTGGCCGAGTGGTCTGGGGCGTTACAACCTTCAGTCCGCTAGCGCTACCCGGTCGTGGGTTCGAATCCCACCAGAGGCATGTTCGTTTATGCACCTCATAAATCACCCTCGCACATTCCATTACCCACGCCCAAGTAAATTTAAATACTCATGTGGGCATCATCGGCAGAAAAAAAAATCGAAAATGTAGTCAGTCCAAGCAAAGATTGGAAAATGTTCAATAATAATTTTTGAACCAATATTGACCGAGCTGGAGTCATTTTCTCATCTTGCTAGAGGGTCTTCTTTGCTTGTACAGACTATATCATGTTAAATATTCTATCACTTCTAAAATAAATTAAAATGATACAAGATTCGATTATAGTGATCATAGTATGGTTATTTGGATACGTGTATCATATTGTGTATCTTCGAGAACATTTTATGATCTCCTAAGTACAACTGTAAATTGAACCCTATAGCCTATGCACCGCTTCAAGCTATGTGGAACGTTCTTCCTCAAGAACTTTTTTTGGCTCGAGAATTTCCTAAAATCCATCACTTCCTTACCAACTTTCGTTCCTAGTATCGAAATAAACCACCATACATTATTTCCTAGTTAACGATCTTCAAATATTTCAGACTATAAAAATACATCAAGCATTATTTCCGTATAGAAAATATCCAATAGTTTCTTTCATTTCCGATACGATAACACGTGAGTAATATTATTAATATTCTGAATTCAGCACTTTCCTATGGAGTTATAAAAATAAGTTTGAGAGACCTTAACCCCTACCATACAAACTCAACGGGAATACAATACTATTAAAATTCTTCCAATTGTTACAAAATATCCCTACTTTGTTCACCTTTCCCTATGTCTATCCCTTTAACTCTATTAAAATTCTTCCAACTATTTCAAAATTTCCCTCTTTTGTTCAATTTTCCCTATGTTTATATTTTTGCCACTATTAAGATTCTTCCAACTTTTTCAAAATTTCCCTTTTTTCCAATATTTTTCCCGTTTCCCTCATTTCCTCATGTATTCTACCCTTACAGTATTCCATAGATTAATTCCAAACAAATTTCCCTTTTTTCAACAAACTATTTCACGAATTTTCCCTTTTTCCACTAATTTTTTCCTCTATTCCTCTTTTTTCCCCGCTTTGCATTGTTTAATCTCCGTACTAATTTTCACTGACAAGCTACCCAATCCCCTTCAGCAAGCTTTTTTTTTCAAGATATTAGTCTCTCCTAAATTTTCTCCCGCTTCTGCATGACTTTTTCCCTCTTCATAATCTATCAAACATAATTATCATTATATTATCTTCAAATTCTCTCAAATTTCTGTCCAAAATTTCTCACCATCTATCTTTTTCCCCTTTTTTCACTTTCAATTCTCAAATTATAGAATTCCTACATTTTTCTGCCTTTGTACTTTTCCCCTATCTATCCCTTATCACAACTATCAACCCAAAAATAATTATTGGGTATGATAATAATTATAATTCTTATTTTTAAGAAATATTAAAATTCTTATTCCCTCCACGATATTTACCTTTACTTTCTCTACGTGTTCCCCTTTCCCTAAAAAAAATTAAAATTTATCTTTTTTCTCTGCTTTCAATTTCCCAATTACCTCCCGAATTTCACGGGAAACCCCCTTCCCACCACCACAACAATTTCCCTTTTCTCTGATTTTTTCCCCTTTCCTTTAAACATTTCCTCCTCAAATTACCATTAACAACCCTCCCTCCAAGACACTATTAACCTTCCAATCACCTCCTGATTTTCACGGGCGAATCCCCTCCCTAATTATTTCCCCCTTTTTTTCAACTTTTTCCCCATATTTTTCCCTTTTCCCTTCCTACTTTCCAATCAACTCCTGAATTTCACGTGCAACCCCCTTCCAAACATCCTCCCTAAATTTTTCCCATTCCTCCAACTTTTCCCCTTTTCCCCTCTCATCCATTACAGAATTTCCCTCCGGTAACCTTCGGATATTCAGGAAATAGCTCTTTGATTCGAACATCCTTACGAAATCAGTCAGTTAGTGATACGATTTTCCTCGGACGCGATCAAAGTCTCTTAGTACAAAACTTTGAAAACCTTTCAGCGTGAAGTTTATTAATTTGATTCAACGTTTTATCAACTGTTTGTGCGTTATATCAACTAATTGTCAGTGCTTTGATACAATACACTCTATCCAAATTCTTGTTATTCAAAATCAGGATCAACTAGTAGTCAGTTCTTTGCTTCAATACACTTTGTCCAAATTATAGTTATTTAAAATCAGGATAATTCATGTATAATTAATTCCATTTTAAATTCAATTCAACGGTTTTCCGTTTATTAAACTCTTTCCACGTTATTTCAACCACTTATCAGTGCCTTGTTACAATACATTCTATTCAAATTCTATTTATTTTGAATCCCTTACAAAAATATAGGCCTATCCAAAATTTGTTGGATTCAACTATTTCAAAGTTAGTTCAAGTTTAACCGGTAGTTAGAAGTTTAAAAATGTATTAAAAAGTTGATAAATTCAACCATTTTATATTTATTTTAACCGGTTATCAGTTCAATAGTTTTAAAATATATCGTAAATTTGATAAATTCAACAATTTCTAAGTGATTATAACCGGTAAACAGTTTATCTTACGTTAATCTTTATTAATACATTGCATATTGCAATAAAAAAATCAGTTGATATTTCTGAATTTTATTCCGTTTCGAACAAATCAGTTATCCGTTTATTTTACTGAATATCAACATGTTACATTGATATAGGGTATTATTATATATCTTTCGAAATCTAGTAATAAGAAATCCCCCTCTATTCTTAGAAAGATAATTAGTGAAGATATTTTTTTTTATATTATTAGGACATGAAAGGAAAGATAATATTTTATTGATGAAATCATTAAATCGATTCTCTATTGGATTAATTCTATGAACATTCCTTTCAGTTAGATAGGGACACGACAAATGTAATTTGGAGAAATTTTAAATCTATCGAAAATCGAATATAAAAAAACAATATCAATATATCGATACATTCAATCACATCTAAAAATCAATACTTTATCAAATCTATTATTTATGAATATTCCATTCTATTTTCCATATAGTGCTATCACAGATTTTATTTGAACGAATTGCATCAAATCTTTAAGTCGATTCTAATATCGAAACTATCGAGAATCGGAGTGTTTTATCGAATACTAACCATCGATAAATCGATACTATCAAGAATCGGAGTGTTTTATGATATCTTCGATAATGCCCTACGCTTTTACGCCTATATCTCTACCAGTATTCAACTATAACTATATGGCTCGCTACTATCAACCACCTATTCATCATGACTACTCGGTATGTTCCAAAAGTAACGAGATAACCAACAAAAAACAATTTTGTCGTAGTTGAAAATAGTTTCTGTACCCAGAAGTTCCGTAAGATTTTTATTAAAATTGTTTTGTGGATAGATTTTTCATCTATTTGTGGTAGCTAGATTTCGTGCACTAGCACTTTGTTTAGTTATGGGTTTTCATATTGTTTCTAGATTTTTTTGACGAAAACATTTTTTTGTTGAGTAAAATATTTTGATTTTTGGAAAATCGAAATTTGTGAGAAAACTGAGTTCTTGATAGAAGGAACACTTTTCTTGTTCAAGTGTTGGAGCTTTTCCTGTGAGAAAACTGAGTTTTCAATAGAAGAAAAACTTCTTGTTGAAGTTTCGGAGCTTTTCATGTGGAGAAAGGGAGAAACTGAGTTTAAGTAGAAGGAAAACTCTTATTTTACAAGTGTTGGAGCTTTTCCTGTGAGGAAACTCAGTTCTCAAGAGAAGGAATAGCTATTTATGTATTAAGAGCGTAAAGCGCGACTTTATCGCTCGCGCTAAAAAGTTATCGCGCGACGCGATAGCGGAGCGTGATAATTTTGCAAGAGCGATAAAGAAGCTTTACACGCGAATTACATACAAAATTTTTTCTACAACTGCACATTATAATAACCTGTTGAACTAATTTGATTTGTCAAATAGCCTACTGTAAACTGTTATTAAATTTCTCTGGTGATAATTGGAATAATAAAATGAATCCATCCAGTTAAACTTGAAAATTATAATTAATTTTCAATTATCATTATATGCTTAAATTATACGAAAGAAAAAAACAATTTTATGAACTCCAAAAAAATTAGTCAGGAATCAGATTTGAACCTGCTAACATCACATCACTAGGTAATGATCGCCGCTTTAACCACCTCGGCCATTCAGCTTTTACAGAAGAGGGCGGAAATTAAGCTACATGAATTTGCATCTTTTTTGTTTCACTGACTGAAGCTTATCACAACACAGCTGATTAGCAAGCGTAAAGTACATCTCCTGCTCATGCGCAGTTGCTTAGCGAGCGTAAAGTAATTCAACTGCGCATGCGCAGATGGTTAGCGAGCGAAAAAGTAGATTCTCCTCGGAAATGGGCTATTTTACGATGAGAATTCAGTATGTAAAATCTTGTTTTACGCGCAGTTGTAGAAAAAACTTTTTTTGTATAATTGTTGGAGCTTTTCCTGTGAGGAACCTAAGTTCACAATAGAAGGAAAACTCTCATTCTCTAAGTTTTGGCGCTTTTCCTGTGAGGAAACTAAGTTCACAATAGAAGGAAAACTCCTCTTGTTCAGGTGTTGGAGCTTTTCCTGTGAGGATACTGAGTTTTCAATAGAAGGAAAACTCTTATTTTTGTAATTTTTGGAGCTTTTCCTGTAAGGATCTAAGTTCTCAATAGAAGGAAAACTCTTCTTGTTCAGGTGTTGGAGCTTTTCCTGTGAGGAACCTAAGTTCACAATAGAAGGAAAACTCTTATTCTCTAAGTTTTGGCGCTTTTCCTGTAAGGAAACTGAGTTCTCAATAGAAGGAAAACTCTTCTTGTTCAAGTGTTGGAGCTTTTCCTTTGAGGAAACTAAGTTTTCCGGGTCTATTATCGAACACAGTCTTGAATTGTCGCCAAGGTCGTGACTGAATTTTAAGCAGGTTGGACTTGAATACTCATAATCTTGAACTTGACACTCTCTCTCTCTCTCTCTCTCTCTCTCTTTCTTTCTTCACCTTTTTCTCTTCTGTTTACCTCAATTCATCTTCAATTTTTGAATCAATCATTTCGAATTTAAATTACATTTATATTGTTCTCATCATTCCCATCTTTTTTTAATTCAATTAATCCTACACAATTCCATAGAATTGAATCCTTAATCCAATGATTCTTTTTCGAACTTATCAGGAGAATATTTTTGTCTATGGTTGAGTGTTAAAGAGAGGGATGTCTTTGAACATTTTCATGTCAAAACTCTGCCATTTTATGTAGATACAGCACAAATTTGTATTATTGTAAGCTTATTAAATCCCATATCTGAGTCATTTTACAAGTTTTTATAGTCTAGGTGAATGATACTATACTTGTGAATGATCCTCATTGGTCAATATTTGTTCAAGAATTATTAATGTGGTCTCAATAGTTAATCAAATTGTTTCCTACAATTAAACTGATAATTTTCAAACCAATATTGACCATGCTTGAGCCATTCTCCCATCTTGCCAGAGGGTCTTCTTTGCTTGGACAAAATATACTCAATTGTAATTCCTGTTGGGAACAATAATAATAATAATAAGATAATGACAGGAAACCTAAATTGTCTTTATTCCTAACGGTATAATCTATTCAAATAGCTTAGTAGCTTCTCTGTATAATCTTAGCTCTTCACAAATTTGAAGTGATAAATTGGAGACATCATTACAATAAAATCTCTGAGATAAGAAGGAACATCATAAATAATTGTGGTAGACCAAAGAAAAAATCGAGGGAAAATCTATTTTCAGCTAAATTCCCGCGCGATTTACCCCATCACAAATGGAGGAAAGCGCGCCAAACGAAAACTAGAAATAGCTTTTTTAATTCAATTATTATCGACCACTTAGATGGATGTTAGTGGAGGAGGATGTGGAGAAGGAGGAGGAGGAGGAGGAGGAGGAGGAGGAGGAGGAGGAGGAGGAGGAGGAGGAGGAGGAGGAGGAGGAGGAGGAGGAGGAGGAGGAGGAGGAGGAGGAGGAGGAGGAGGAGGAGGAGGAGGAGGAGGAGGAGGAGGATGAAGAGGAGGATGAGGAGGAGGATGAGGAGGAGGACGAGGAGGAGGAGGAGGAGGAGGAGGAGGAGGAGGAGGTGGAGGAGTAGGAGGAGGAGGAGGAGGAAGAGGAGGAGGGGGAAGAACAGGAGGAGGAGGAGGAGGAGGTGGAGGAGGAGGAGGAGGAGGAGGAGGAGGTGGAGAAGTGGAAAAATTATGAGAAGGAAGAAAGAATAATTTCGTTTCTACCGGATGTAAATATCTCTCCTGCGTTGAATACAGCTGTTTAAAAATAGAATAATATAAGTAAAGGAATGTTTGACTCTATATCTATCTATCTACGAGTTATTCTATGTATTCATCTTTTGCTTGAACAGACTATACTAATAGTTCTGTGAACAGTAGACCTCACGAAGTCACCATGGATGGGGCATTATTCATGAAGGTAATACTTCACTTAGTTATGTTGAGTTTCAAGTTTCATTAATTGCATGCATCATTAAATGCAATTAATAATAAACTCGACAGCTGGTTAAGCATGAATAATTCTATAGTGTGAATTCTCCTATATTCTGAAGTATAAATGTATTTAGTAATATTTCAGTATGGAGGTAATTCCTTTTCCTTTCATATTTTCCTGAAAATGCAATATTTCAAGAAACCTTACATACACATTGACGCACAATTTCAAGAGGAACATTCCTGTCAAATTTCATTAGAATATCTTGCCGCGTTTTGTTGTAAATGCGGAACAAACATAAAGAGAAATGCAAAATCGTCGTCTTGAATCTAGACCTCACTTACGTTCGGTCAAGTATGGTTTTGAGTATTGTGTCTTATTACTAGGGCTGTTCATAAAATAACTTTCCCACATTTTTTCAAGTGTGAAACAATATTTCATTGACTTTTCCCATACATCGTTGGAAAGCCTGATTTCTCCACTTTCTTTCTATATAATTACAATTTCTATCCCTACATTCCAGTAGGAGTAATATTAATTTCTCTAGGACCTCTTCAAAACTTACACCGCCTACTCGGTTCCCCGCTTGGAAAAAACTTTAGTTTGTTTTCGACTTCATTGTGCGTCTGAAATTCAAGTCCGATTTGTCGATGTTTGAATTTTGATATATAAAACATTCTGATCTACAATATTTGAGACCAAACCTATTATTTTTATTTTTTAACTAATATTTTTAGTTAAAAAACCTATTTTTTTAAAACTAATATTGTGCGAGCTGGAGTCATTTTTCTTTATTGGTGGAATTATATGTCTTCTTTGCTCGACCAGACCATAAACTATTTACTTAGCTATATCAGACTTCAAAACATGAGGCGGTCTCATCTGCTCCTTGTGCGCTTCAACAACTGATATAAAAAATAATAATTTATTCGATTAACGACAAACCCTTCACAATTGGAAAATGAATTTATTGTCTTAGTAGGAGACCTCTAAGGTAATGCAGTGTAGGAATTTTCAATGAGTTTTGTCATTCAGCTATGACTATTTTATGTTTTTGGTCTCAGAAGAGACAATAGATGCTTTACATCAGCTGTTAGTAGGTTACATCACGTACAAGAGACAGACGAGATCGCCTAACGTTTTTGCGTTAGCTATAGTTCATAAGGAGAAAACTAAAGTCTTGTTCTAGCTCTTGAAAAAAAAAGCTTTTAGTTTATTTGATTGGATATCGATGAAAAGTATCCAAAAATTCCTTTAACTTTTAAGAATATAGGTTCTTCTCACAACCATTTTCCACTTCATATGGCTGGGAAATTTCACCAGAAAATATAACAATAAAAATTTTAATCAGTATCAATTTTTTTTTATCATTCAATCTCAATTACTAAAATATGAAGTTTGGTTGGTTAAGTTTGAAATAGTGTTAATCAATTCTGATTGACCTTGATGAAAGTTTTGTTGACTTGACCAAAAAATGCAGGTCAAGTTAACAATGATTAAATATCGTGATCAGTGGTGTTTGAACACCTCTTCTCCTCTTTTCCTCCTCCTCCTCCTCCTCCTCCAACTCCTTCTCCTCCTCCTCCTCCACCTCCTTCTCCTCCTTCTCCTCCTTTTCCTCCTCCTCCACCTTCTCCTCCCCCTCCTCCTCCTTTCCGACCGAACTAAACCATTGATATAGTACTAGTAACTTATGTATTTTGTGTGTTAACAGTTAATTTTTCTCATAGGTAATTTTTTATTCATAAAATTTTATATTTTCCCTGAGAAATTGATTTTTTTTGGAATGTGAATATAATTTTTTTGTGTGTTGACATTTATATAAAATACAAATTCCCTCTCTTTTTTTATTCCTTTCTTTTTTCTTCCTTATTCTTCTGTCTTGTCTTCCTTCTAATCCAATTTATCCTTCTAATTAACTTCTGATCTGCTATTAGTTGACTACTCACTACTCTTATTACTTCGCTAATCTTCCCCTTCTTCTTCTCCAGTGGCGTAACGTACACCCCCGCAGCCCCCGCGGCGCGGGGGGCCCAGGCTGGGGCCCGAATATAAAATATAGGTTTCCCAAGAAATGAAGTACTTGAGCCCGAAATGCTGTATCTTACATAATTTCTAAAGAGATAAGATTGAAGTAACGATTCATTAAGAGAAGTATGATTTCTATACATACTTCAAATGGCATTTTGGATTTTTATTATTATATTTTATAAATAAATATAAAATTTTAATATTCATATTCAGAGTTTTACTACATTTCTTCTCTCCAAGTACAAAAATAAATATATTCTAATGGATATTGGATTATTTTTAGCTATTGCCAGTTTGTTGCTTTTTCACTGCATGCACACAAAATAGCTCCTATCTACAAGTAAGTAGCAAGTGTGATAAGTATAGGCAGTAACTTCAAGTTTTTGAAGAATTTACGGTATTTACTGCCTTTGTCATACTTGCTACTCCCTATAAGTTGTTTTTATTGAGTGATCTTAACAACATGCTTGATCCTATTTTACTCCCTTAGGACATGATTCTTCCTAATTATAAATATTGTATAATTCAAATTTTTTGCATAGGTTGGCTATGTCTTTCAAACATGGAAAATGTACGTTTTCCATTTTAAGAGAGTTAAAATATTGAAATTAAGGGTGGAGAAGATTTGAGAATAGGGGAAAAGGGGTATGATTTCAAATAAAGGGGCCCGGATTTTTTGTTTTTGCGGGGGAGGGGGGGCAGGTTTAAAACGTTACGCCACTGTTCTTCTCAATCATAATCTTTTTCTATGTCTTCTCTTTCTCTTTTCTTCTCCTCCTCTTCCATTTCCCACTTCTTTTCTCATTATTCTTCTGCCTTGTCTCCCTTTTAATCCCCTTATCAGTATTAATTCCATTTTGACAAGGGCTACTATCAGTGTACCAGTATGTTAGGAGTAAACTTTGCAATCATAGTATCAAACCCTTTTTGATATTTTTCAACATAACTTAACATGTATAGTCTCCAAGCAAAGGAGACCCTCTGGCAAGATGAGAAAGTGACTCCAGCTTGGTCAATATTTGTTCAAGAATTATAATAGTGGTCTCAATAGTACATCAAATTTGAGGGTTTAGAGTCATAATAGCATAACTTATCTTGTAAGTTAAAAAACGTAATTTTGTAGATATGTTGAAAATCAGAATTTTGTAGATACACTACTATGACTCTAAACCCTTTGAATTAAGTTACTTTTCTGTCAAAAAATGAAAGTTGTCCAAATTCAACCAAAATCACAGGAATGACAGTCAGATTTTGACCTATCAGATAAGTTAAAAACAGAATTTTGTAGATACGCTACTATGACTTTAAACCCATAAATTATCTCCTACATTTTGAGACCAAATTGATAATTTTTGAGCCTATATTGACCAAACTTGAGTCACTCTCCCATCTTGCCAGAGGGTCTTCTTTGCTTGGACAGACTATTACCGTGATTGCAATTTTTATTCCCAATATACTTTTAATCTGCTATAAGTCAACTTTTCTTTTCATCCCACCTCTGACACCAGAACGCATCTTACGGCAAGAAGCCTCCTGGAGTGTGGTACCCCCCCAGCAACACTATGGGACCTCCCCAGGGAGGCGGCGGTGGTGGCTGGGGACCCCCCAGAGGCGGACCAATGAGCAGGAAAGCATCGCTAGCTGATGGAGAGTTGCCCCCGCCCGGTGGAGGGGGGGTACCTCCAAAAACCAGCTCTGGACGGGTGATCAGAATTATCAACAACCTGGATCATACTATACAGGTGTGTGAATTAGTCTTCACTTCATACATTTTTTTTTATAACATTAATGCCATGTTTTTACAATAAACAAATACAAAATCAGAAAGTGTTTGTTAATGAATAAAAATTCACTTTCTTGTAAATAAAGTATAGTAATAAACAAATACAAAATGTTTTGCTTTTCCAAGAGGCATTCTTAGAATGTTAGCCTACTTTCACATTAATGTATTAAGCCTCACATCTTGAAAATTATCTCTATAATAACATAAATGTTAAATATTCAATATTCAGCCTATGAGCTCATATGGGTTTCACCCTCATAAAAACAAAAACAAGAAACAAACAAAATATCATAATCAACATTATGTTATTATAGGGACAAATTTGAAAACATGAGGCTCAATACAAAATACAATACACCAATTTGAAAGCCATCTTGGACAAAAATGCTAAACAAAAGTTGAATTTTAATTCCCACCAAAGTCTAGCTTAACATGTGTCAATCTATCATTATTGCTCTTCCTTGCTTTTTATAAACATATCTTGCTTTTTGTATTCTTCTCTCTATTTTGTGCATTTTTTTTTATCTTTGCATTCCCATCTGTGAATTTTATAGACCTCTTCCTTTTTGTCCTCATCTATGCTTTTCTGAGATTATTTCTCAATTTTGTGGGTTTCCTTTTCTGATCTTTGCATTTCCCTCAGTAAATGAACCCCATCATTGTGTTTCTTCCTTGCTTTTTGTGAACAATTTATATTTTTGGAGTTCTTCTCTCTATTTTGTGGGTTTCTTTTTTTGATCTTTGCATTTCCCCTGCTTGATTAGTGTTGCTTTTTAATCGTCAATCTTCTATTGTCAGTCTGCTTTCTTATATGTTTTATTTTATTTTTGTAAATATTGCTCTAAATACGTGTTTTGCATTGTATTTGCAGTGTCGTGTCTTGCTAAACCTCAGAACGTCACAGCCTTTTGAAGAAGTTCTTGAGGATTTAGGACAAGTTTTGAAAATGAACGGCGCCAAAAGAATGTACACAATAGCGGGCCAAGAGGTAAAAATAAAAAAAATTGGGGAAAAATTAAGGAGCAAAATAACAATACTTGTTCCATGTTCCAAAAATTTACAGATAGCCTATCACTCTGAAAACCAATAACTATTATTGGAGCTATCTCCCTATGGTTTAATATTCCATCTATATTCAATAAGATACATGATACAGATTATAAATTATACAGGATACAGATTATATATGATACAGATGATGCATAATATAACCTATTTCTCATATGAGGTATCAAAATATTCTACATGTTTTACAGGGAAAAATATTATTTTTCAAACTCACATCAAACTCATTCCAAACACCTCAATTGTATGAATATTTCGTATTATTCTATTTAGTTAAAATTTGTATATTTATTTTTCGTATTCGTATTTTTATTTAGTATCTTTAGTATCTATTTTGTATCTTTTATTTAGTTAATGTACATAGCTAACAACAAAAAATAGCGGTTTCATCTGTTTCTTGAACATGATGCAAACCTACTAACAGCTGATGTAAAGCATCTATTTTAGCTTTTGATATCGAAAACATCATCTAGGCATAGCTAAATGATAACACTAATCGATACATCAGCTGCTGGAGCCCACAAGGAACAGACCAGATCGCCTAGCATTTTGCCAAAAGCTGTAGCCTGTTATATTTTCAACTTCTCGAATGTATCATATATCTTAAAGGTAAATGGAACAATTACCAAGATGAAATAAATTTCAAAAACGATTTTCATAAAGGTAGATTTGTTCTAGGAGAATATACGACTTTGTGTCTTATTCCCCTTATATATTTTCAGTACTAGGCTGTTAAACTTGTAAAATTAACTTGTAAATTAACTATGTAATATTGAATTAGAATCGTCAAGGTATTTGCTCCAATTATTTATAATTAATTGAGTATTGATCGTATTAAGTTTTCATAACATTATATTTATTATTTAAAGTAGAATAAATATTCTCACATAATTATCTCACCAGTAAATTGCATGTTTGTGTAGAATTGTAGATTATAGTGATATTTGTTGTCTTTCTGCATAGCTGTGTGTTGTATTAACTTAACAAGTGAATGAATAAAATAGAAAACCAAATACCCTTTTTAGTAGATCAATAAGCTGAATTGATACAAATAATCATTAAACACTCAGTTCCAGAGAGTCAATAGCTACAGGGTGAGGCAGGGAACTTTAAAAATGATTAAAATCAGAGTAACCTTTAAAAATATTTTTAAAGGATACTCTGATTTTAATCATTTTTGAAGTTTCAAAAAATACAGTAGCCCTAGAAGGAAAGAAGTATTGGGGCAGGGAAGTATCCCTAGTTTTGAGATGGCACACTGTGAGTGGTAGGGACATGCTATAGGAGTGGGATTAGGCTTGAATGAAGGTGTGGTTTACAAGGTTTCATTTGGTACCCTTATAAGTTGTAGACATGGCTTGGTTGACTGAGCAAAGAGCTTTTGCCGTCGAGGCGTATTTTTTGCAAAATCAGTCTGTTGTTGCAGTGCAGCGTGCGATTTAAACGTGCTGAGGGTTGGATCCCTTGCCTCAAAGCTGTTCCTCACCGTAAATCATGAGTAAACAACGCATATCCTTCTTATTTATCGCTCCAGAAATGTGAAAGTGTGCCTCATCGTCACTAAACAAAACCCGAGCATTGTGAGTGATTGAAGTTTTCCATACCTGCATTTGTTGCTGCCAGTCCCGTTGGGTTGGTTTTTGGACAACTACCATTTTTCCATGGACGGAAGTGAAGTTACTCATAGAGAATACGACGCACAGGGCGACTAGACAACTCCAAGATGGATGCATGCTTATAAGCTGGATGCTGAGAAGACTGCAAGGTTGATCTTCTGACACGGCTAATGTTTTCAGGTTAATGTGTCCAGTCGGTCCTTTGAGCCCCAACTCTCTTTTGCAATACACTAACATATTCACAGAAGTTATTTACTCACAGCAAAACGGATTTCTGGTCAGGAAAAGCTTTGTGACTAGGGGTTTGATAACGAGTTCACATCGCACGCTGCAGTTCAAGAGCATAGTAATTTTGGTGAAAATACGCCTCGGCGGCAAAAGCGCACTGATTAGCCGATCAAGCCCTATCTACAACTTATAGGGATACCAAGTAGAATCTTTGAATTTTTTGCGTCATTTGATTCCATTTCCAATCTTCCAGCATGCCCCCACTACTCACAATGTCATCTCAAAACTTGGGATATTTCCCTGCCCCACCTTGTATAATTTTCCCTTTTTTTTCGGCATTGTCAAATGAGCTAACCTGACCTTGCAACCCTACGTTGCAAATATACAGTACCGTATACCACTGGCGGCTCGTGCCCACAAAACAGGTGAAGAGCCCGTATCTTTTACTGTACAGCACTTCACCTGTTTTGTGGGTACGAGCCGCCAGTGCCATATACAGTATTTGTGTCAATGAGCGCTCTTTCTGTACAACTGCGTATCAATTTTGGAGTTTTGTATCACCAAGGCATATCAGAAATCCGACATGTAAAGAGACCTTTGGGGTTTAAAAAAAGTATAATACGTGTAACTTATTAGAGTTATTGAGAAACGCCATTCCATGGCAACTACCGTACATTATTTGACCTTCTTATAATATTTGATGGGCTTTGTTGAACTTCTAAAAAAACTACATTTCCGTGTTTATTCTTTCTTGCATGATTCTTCCCCTGAGTCTCTCTCTTAAAGGTTTCAAAGTGAGGTCAGCTCATTTCATAAAAAAAGGAAAGAATGACCTTTGGCGCCAAAGGTCTTTTTTCCTTTTTTTTAATGAAATGAGTTGACCTCACTTTGAAACCTTTAAGGAACGCTCTTTGAATCTTGGTGTTCTATTCTTATTTCCTATAACTCAACTTTAAAAATTGAGTTACCCAAACAAAGTTTAAATGCTCTCAAAATTTTTAATACTTGAAAAACATGATCAGCTTATTCCTAATATTTAAATTCAAATAGTGTTTTACTCTCTTTGGGAGATTGGCTGTCGTGAGTAAAGACAGTCAGTCATTTACCGTTTCTGGAGGAATATCAATTGTTGCATTACACTCTAACTGACTAACTGCATGTTATTCAGGGGTGTTTTGCATCTTCACTTGGTTGTGAAGACTGGCTTATGGTTGAGAGGATCAACGTGCTAACCACACGTTACCTCTATCCTGGTTGATGATTATTCGCCTGCTGTATTGCCTGTCCGGGCTGGGAGGGCATTCTGGCGGGGTGGGGGTGGCTTCGGCTTGGTCGGTGTTGGTTCGGGGGCTGTGGGTTCTTTTGAGAATTTATGGCTTTTGGGCCGGTATTGGCCGGGCTGGGGTCATTTTCCCGTCTTGCCGGGGTGTCTTCTTTGCTTAGACGGGTTGTATAGTGGAGTGAATATGAAACTGGCAACCAGCTGGTAGGCCTAGGCCCTTCATAGGGCTGTTGCGCCATTGACAAACAGTGTTTTATTCACATGATTACAGGCATTCAATACAGTACATTAAAAATGTGGCGGTGAATCTTGAAAAATGCAAATGTCTCTTATGAACGAGATTCTTCCGTGTATCAACTATGGACAACAAAGCTAACAACGAACCCTTAACCTAACCAACCCTCTCTTCTTGCACCACAGGTCCGCAGCTTCTCCCAGCTCCGCAACGAGTTCTCAGACGTTGATACCTTCTACCTGGGTCCGGGAGCTACCGGTCTCAACTCCCCCGTGAGGAGATCACGAAGCCGGGGACCCGCAATCCCTCCAGCCGCTCCCGTCCTGGTGGAGGGCATAGGGCATGAGGTGCCCAAAAGACGGTCCAGGAGTAAGAGTCGACCCAGGAACCTCTATGTTGCTGATCCGCAGGAGACTGTCAGGGCTAATGGTGAGTGAAAAGTTTTAATAAATAGTGAAAGTGGTACAGTAATTTTTGAAGAATTGATACCAAGATGCTCGCTTTGTTGAATGATGATATATTACTATTATTATACAGAGTGTTTCTAGAGGACTACAATAGTTCTCAGGCTGATTCCTTACACCAAGTAGACAAAAACGTTCCAAGAGGCAAACCCCCTAAAACGCTTTGTTACCGAGATAACAATGACAAAAAATTAAGATTTTTCAAAAAATATTAATTTTCTAAAATAGGTATTAATTTTTAGAGGATTCACTTAGGCTCTAAGATTAACAATATTCTCAATGAAACCAATTTGAAGTTTGTAACTTCGACGGTTATTGAGAGAATGGGGCTAAGAAACGCCATTCTCAACAATCAAGGTTATAACTGGATAAGGAGTCATAAATTTGTATTTTTTATTAATGGAAGTTGAAGAGAGGTAAATAATAATAATATTCGTGTAACCTGGCTGGCTCAGGTCTGGTGTCAGAGTTTTCAGGTCGCTCCTGATTAATTTCAGGGCCTCTGACATGACTTAACGACTGTTTTTAGGCAGCCGGGACCGACGGCTTAAAGTGTCCATCCGAAACACGGAAAAGTGGCTCTGAGAAAAATTTCTGGTCTGACCTGGGTTTGAACCCAGGACCTTGGGTTGTAATGCCAGCACAATCACATAGATACGACCACCCCGTCTTTCGGAGGTGGAGCCCCATGGTTAGATGGGTAACGCGAGCGAAGCGAGCCTGCCCGCTAGTTATTCATGTGACGTTCCTTCAGTGACTCACTTTAGCATTGTTTGTAAGCACTGAAGGTATAAAATTATTCTTATTCTTATTTTTGTCACCGAACATCAAGTTACCTCCGCACAAGGAATATTAAACCGTTTCCAAAAGTTTCATTTCACCTACCCTTTGTGGAGTCCCTGTTGTCTTTATTATTTAAGCTGCTGCTTGATTGACCGATTGGAAAATAGGGTATGAATAAACTAGCCGGCAGGCTCGCTTCGCTCGCCTTCTCCGCCTAGCCAGGGGGCTCCGCCCCCTGTACCCCCGCTAGTATCAGTAGTATCAGTGAGTCAAACAGGCTCGATTCGCTCGCCTGCAAAACCTCTGTCAGTGTCAGCTGAGATAATCAGGCGAGCGAAGCGAGCCTGAAAATTCCATTAGAATAGATTTGCTTTGTTCATCACTTAACAGGTTTCTTTTGCGGGATCATTCTGAATTAGTTGTTCCATTACCTCAGCTCAACCTGGTATATGATTTGAACGTATTAAGTTCAGTAGTTTCCGTGAAATAAACGAAAGTGCAGATTCCAAACATTGGAAAACTTTATTACAGGCGTAACCTCGGAAGGGTATTGAAATTTTATTGAACACATCATTTCTGGACCTAATCTGGACCTGTTCACCAAATTTCAACATTTTCTGTCAATTGGTTCTCGAAAAATCTAAGAAAAACACAAAAAATAGTGAAACGCTAATATTGAGCGTAGCCTTGGGAAATATATCGGACATAGTTTAAAACATGATCCAATATATTTCAAATTAGATCATCTATAATCTCACTGAATCATTGAATTTACAGTTAGGATTGGTCGTATGAAGGCGAAAGATATGCATCCCGCAATACTTCTACAATATTGAAAACCTGATTACTGGCGTAATCTAGAACGGATTTCAATAATATTCTAACACAACATTTTTAGACCTTATCTGAACCTGCCCACCAAATATCAACATTTTCTACCGATTGGTTCTCGAAAAAATTGAGAAAACGCTGAAAAACTATAGAAAAACTCAAATATTTGGCATATCCTTGAAAAGTTTTCAAAATCCGTTCTTAGCGCGCGTCTAAACGTTCAACTGAACATGCCTGCCAAATTTGAACGCATTCGGTTCAGTGGATTTTTAGTTCTGGTGATGAATGAATGAATCAGTCAGTCAGTCAGTCAGTCAGTGCCATTTCGCTTTTATAGATAAATTGAATTATTGACAAACAAAATGCCGGTACATACATTTTTTATATTCAGTTACAAACTAGAAAATAGTTATATGACATAGATTTTTAGTTCTTTTGATGAATGAATGAATGAATCAGTGCCATTTCGCTTTTATATATAGAGATTAATTTGATTCCATTTTTTTACAGATTTCTCCCTCCTGGAAATCATGAAGGAGGAGCCAATAAGAGTGACGATAAGGGGGATGCGTCGCACCCTCTACCCCCCTCTCCACCATGCTCCCTTCGACAACTCACCCCCCGAAAAACGACTTCAGCTGGATTGGGTGTATCCTTTTGAATAAAAAAATCATTCAATTTTAATTTATTTTATACAAAAATACCTTGCAAAAGTGGTCCTAAACCTGAAGGTTTTTCTGCAGGTACATGATTATACAATAGAATACAAATGTTGAATGTTAACTATGAAATTAAAATTAATTAAGGAAGAATATATTATACACATTGATCTAAAACTAAAGTAGCCTACAAATATATTGTAGATTGAGAATGTTCAGAGAGTACGGTAGGCTAAATAATGTTGACAAATTGATCATTGAATATAAAATAGAATATAGGTAATGTTTCTAAGATGGTGAAATACAATGTATTGTGAATCTAGAATTATACAGGGTGTTTCAGGAGGAATGTGCAATACTTCTCAGGCTGATTCCTTACATCAAGTAGACAAAAAAGTTCCATGGGACCAACCCCGAAATACGCTTTGTTACCGAGATAACAATGGCGGAAAATTGAGATTTTTCGAAATATATTAATTTAGAGGCTTTAGTAAGGTTCTAAAATAATCAATTCCTATGTAAAATTAGCGAAGAAATTCAATAAAACCAGTTCCAAGTTTGTAACTTTAACGGTTATTGAGATAATTGGAAAAAGTATGCTAGTAAACGCCATTTTTCAACAATAAGGGTTATAACTGGATAAGGAATCATAAATTTGTATTTTTTATTCTACCCAGGAACGTTTTTAATACTACTGGCATATCAAGGATGAAATTCTACGTCTAGATATGGGGTTGAATCGCGAATTTGAAGGTGTTACAATTTTACACAATCTGGCAACGCAGCTATTTCCCGGGTGAAGAGAAAAACAGTCAACTTAGATTTCGCGGACTATAGCTAATTTAGCTCCTCTGTTACCAGAGATTGATAATGGTGTAGCAACCGAAACCGATACCTCGATTTTCAATAAATCTGTGATTTTACAATTTAAATTATTTTATCATTTAAAAGGCTATAATTCTTGATTAAATAATAATGACTTAGTTGAAATTTCTCGACAGTTTTCTTTAACCAGCTCCACAGATATGGCTATCGTGGACATGATACAAAAAGGAACCTGTGGGTGTTACCAACTGGCGAACTTCTTTACTACGTTGGAGCAGTGGCTGTTCTTTATGACAGAGACGAGGAAGCTCAAAGACACTACACGGGACATACAGAGGATATACAATGGTAGGGTTGCTGAATTTATTGAATATTAGCCAACAGGCTCGACTTCTCCGCCTAGCCAGGGGGCCTAGACCTAATCTGGACCTGTTTACCAAACTTCTCGTTCCTTCTGTTTGCCAATTGGTTCTCCAAAAATCCAAAAATTCCGATAGATAGATAGAAAGATAGATAAAGAATTTATTGTTCTCTTAAAACAATGTACAAATCATATAAATTCATAGTTATAAATTTAAAAGAGTACATTTCATTTATTTATTCACTGAACATATTGATAAAAATTGTTTCAAAGTTCTATAGGCATAGCCGAAGCCGTCAGCCAGAGTTGGTAGATTGAATTATTTTCACCTTCTACTCTAATCTCAATAAAGTAACCTAAGCTATCAAACAAACGGTTTTTCATGAAACCGTGTAATATATCGTAAAATATATAAACCGCCAATTAAACCGAAAATAGTAAACCGCCAATATCAAGCGTAACCTTGGGAAGTATATAGGAAAAATATAGGAATATTATACTATATACTTAATAATACTACTATTAATAATCATAATACTACTAATAATAATACTATATACTTGGAAGTATATAGGAATTGTTTGAAACTTGATTCAATATCTTCCAAATTATTTTATCTATAATCTAGCTGAACCATTAAATTTACAGTAAGGATTGGTCGAATCAAGGTTGAAGATATGCAACCCGCAATATATTTACAATTTTGAAAAATTCATTACTGGCGTACTCTTGAACGGAATTCAAAAATATTTCAACTCAACATTTCTAGACCTTATCTGAACCTGTTCACCAGATAATGTCAACATTTTCTAACGATTGGTTCTCGAAAAAAAATAAGAAAACGCTGAAAAACTCAAATATTTGGCGTTTCCTTATGAAGTTCCAAAAATCCTTTCTTAGCGCGCGTCTAAACGTCCAACTGAACATACATGCCTGCCAAATTTAAACGCATTCGGTTCTGTGGATTTTTAGTTCTGGTGATGAATAAATCAGTGCTATTTCGCTTTTATAGATATAGATTACGACAGAGTGATCCAGGAGGAATGTGTAAAGCTTTTCATATTCATCTCTCACACCAAGTAGAGAAAAAAGTTCAATTGAGAATACCTCCAAAACGCTTTATTACCGGGATAACAATTACGAAAAATACAGGTTCCGGCAAAAAGACCTCCCTGATTTCAATAGGCATTTTAAAAAATAGTAAGAAACATACTGAACAATGACTTACTATTTTTGAATAGTCATTTAGCATCATGTATAGTCTTTCCAAACGAAGAAGACCCTCTGGCAAGATAAGAAAATGACTCCAGCTCGGTCAGTATTGGTTAAAAAAATATTGATTTCGTCTCAAATTGTAGATCAGAATGTTTCCTATACGATTGAGACCAAATCAATCATTTTTCAACCAATATTGACCGAGCTGGAGTCATTTCCTCATCTTGACAGAGGGTCTTCTTTGCTTGGACAGACTGTAGTACACTTTACTTGGTTTTGAAAATTGTGTCCGATAAATGATGTCCCCCCCCCAATAAAAAAATGTATAAAGTTATTTTTCCTCTGTAACCTTCGGTATTTGAAACAGTATTAGGAGAACATGAATTCAAATCATATCAACTTTTACAACAATATCTATTGAGTGGCCACTAATAGATTATTCACGGTCTCTTGCTCTAGTACCTAGTCTTGCCAGTCTGTTTTTACGCCAAAATATTAGCTGTATTTGGCTTGAAACCTTCTGAACATTATCTAGCTAGACATTATAAGGAATGATTATAACACCAGAAATAGCAAAATTTACAGACTTTCTAGTCATAATCCTACAATTTGTATACATGCCTTCTTACTGAAACGTCTAAGAGGTTTTCTCTTCATCTAGACATTCTAGGGAATGATTAGGCCTATAACACCAGAAATACCGGTAGAGAAATTTACAGATTTACTAGTGATAATACAACAATTTGTATACATGCCGTCTTACTGAAACGTATAAAGCCGGGTATCGACAGTCCGAGGCATGTGCCACGAATGCCTCGCGGTACAGTCTGTTGACGCAAAAAAAAGTATGAACTCATGACTGAGGCATATGTGTGATCTGCAATTTTTGTAAGGCCGTTATTACACGATGATAGTTCTATGAGCATATCTGATCATATGGAAAGAGATAAAAATACCAAATCATATTCATAGAATGGTATGATCATAGAACTATTATCGTGTAATACCGACCTAACCAAATATGCGAGCACCCGAACAAATTGACTAGCGCCATCAAGCGGGAGACAAAGCAACAAAGCTCTGACAATTGATAATTTGAACTTTGGAGGTTATTTTTTGTGCTCAATTAGTAGATAAAAATTTAAGGCAATGTTTATCATTGCCTATTAGAACCTTCTGCGCCCAAATAGAATTCTCAATCACAAAAATGTATAGGAATGAGGTACAATTTTGAGGTTAGTTTGTAGAATTGTTTGTTGTGTGTTGCAAGGCAACAGGCACTGCTCGCTGCAAATTGTGTGCCGCGTTTGCCTGGCTGCTAGCAAACCCGGTATCGACAGTCCGAGGTATGTGTGGCACATGCCTCGGACTGTCGATACGCGGCTTTACTCCAGTCTCCAGCTCAGTCAATATTGGTTCAAAAATTATTGATTTGGTCTTGAATTGAAGATCGAAATGTTAATTGAGACCAGATCAATAATGTTTGAACTAATATTGACCGAGCTGGAGACTGGAGTAGATATTAGACTAGTAGTAGTAGCAAGACTCTTCTTTACGTGAAGAGACTGTACCTTGAGGCATTTGTGGCACATGCCTCGGACTGTCGATACGCGGCTTAAGAGAAAACTGAACTTCTTACTGAAACCAAGTAAGCAAAACCAGGCTATTAAACAAGTTAAATAGCAACAATAAATTTCTCTCAAAAATTGAAATCTCTAATGATGTTCTGCGAGCTCTTACTTTATTCTTTATTCTTTTCTTTCTTTACAATTGCGACTTGGTTTCCAAGTATTTTAAGCAAAGGATGAATGAGTGATGATGAATGATGATGATGATGAAGGTTTAAGATGTAGGTAATATGTCTATCCACAATGTCCACTTTCACTATGCTCACAAATTTCAACTCACAAGAATAAAAAAATCATGATTTATAAATTTAAAATTTGAAAGGTTGGTAAATGATTCAAAACAGCATCGAAAATATCTAAAATGATTTGAAATGATCAATTCTCACTTAAAATTTTTAAAATTTTTATTTAAATTACTTAAACTATTCAGCTGCTAATTAATATAAGCTAAGCCTCTAGCGGGTTTAGAACCCATTTGAAGTCATAAAAACCGTATTTCAAAGAAAAATCCATTCAAGTGGCCACTATTGAAACAGTGGCCACTACTGGTGATGTATAATAGCAATTATTAAGAAATTACCAAATTTCTTCCAGCATGGACGTGCATCCTTCAAGGGAAATGGTAGCTTCCGGTCAGAGAGGAGGCCGGAACCGGAAGACCCAGGCACATATCCGGATATGGAGTACGGAAACCTTGTTAACATTGTACCTATTTGGAATGGGCGAGTTTGAGGTTGGAGTTACCGCGGTTGCTTATTCACAAATGGTAAGTTGAACTATATTTTTTTATAGATTTTATTAAGAATATTTCTAATCAATATTATAGTTAAGGTAAGTTTGGTTCAAGGTGTATAGAATAGTAGAGGTGAGGCGGAGTGAAGCAGCTGTCTGTGAGAGTTATAATTTTGACGTCACAAAGTTCCTCTAGTCAAAAATTTAGCATTGATTTCCCTATCCTAGACAAAAAATTGCGCACTTTTTTTCAATTTACAAATCACAGAATTGTTTAATAGGTAAATTTCTTATATGAGCTTGTAGAGAATTTCAAGACCTACATTTTGAGTGATTCAAATCTATATTTTACTCCAATTTTACATGAGAAAATGTCCGTTAACGTGTCTCGGGAATGCTCTGCAGCTAGGCTGATGCAATAAAGAGTAGCAATATGCTATCATAAGATACATTTATAATATCATTGCATTCGATAGCATTGCTATTCATAACTTGCTTTAGCCCAGCTGCAGAGTTTTTCCGAGACACGTTAACGGACTTTTTCTCATGTTAAATTTGAGTAAATTATAGATTTAAATCACTCAAAATGTAGGTCTTGGAATTCTCTACAAGCTCATATAATAAATTTACCTATTAAACAATTCTATAATCCGTAAATTGAGGAAAAGTGCGCAATTTTTTGGCTAGGATAGGGAAATCAATGCAAAATTTTTGACTAGAGAAACTCCGTGACGTCAAAATTATAACTTTCACAGCCAGCTGCTTCATTCCGCCCCACCTCTACTCTTATATACACCTTGAGTTTGGTTTATCTTAGGACCGGTTTCTCAAAAAGAGTTGATCTTCTTAGATTGACCAATCAGCTGACTCAATTGAAACACAAGTTAATAAACGTGACCATATAATATAACCATATATGACAGTAGCTGATAGTTTAAACTGAAATTCCAGTTAAACTTTTTTGGAAAAACCGGCCCTTATATATATATATATATATAAACCAATAATGAACTTTAAAACTTAGGGCTGTTTAAAATAATTGAAAAATAAACAAAAATCAAACACAATTTTTTGAAAACTTTAAAATTATAAAAACACATAACAAACACATTCTTCTCCGAAGAATGGGCTAATGTGCCGAAACATGTATGTGTTTATATAATTTTAAAGTTTTCAAAAAAGGGTGTTTGATTTTTATTTATTTTTCAATGTAAACCAATATATGAAATGTAGCTGAATGGTATTGATAACATCAGCTGTTAAAGCAATCAAAGGAACAGATGAAACCGCCAAATTATAAAATAAGGGGTTTGGCAGGACCCTCATTTTTTCAAATTGTAAATAAAATTTTAAAATTTTGAAAAAAAATTATATATAGAATTAACAATAACTGTGAGTTTTTTCAAAATTGAGAGAATTAGCAAATAAAAAAAAATTATCCATAGAATTGAGGTTATCCATTCTTCTACAAGCAGCTTCACTGAATATTATTGAGTATACTTTTTATAGTCTAAAGTCTGTAAAGAAGACCCTCTGGCAAGATGGGAAAATGACTCCAGCTTGGTCAATATTCGTTCAAGAATTACAAATGTGGTCTCAATCGTAGATCAAATTGTTTCCTACAATTTGAGATCAAATTGATAATTTTTGAACCGAAATTGATTGAGCTGGAGTCATTTTCCCATCTTGCCAGAGGGTCTTCTTTGCTTGGACAGGATATATGCAGATGAGTCACTGAGTGTCTACTAGGAGCGCCGAAGATGAGTATATTCTTGTCGTACAAAGAAGACATGCTGGCATAATGGGAAATTGACTCCAGCTCGGTCAATATTGGTTCAACAATTTTACATTCGTTCTCAAATTGTAGAAAACATTCTGCTCTACAATTTTAGATGGAATTGATCATTTTTGAACCAATATTGACCGAGCTGCAGTCATTTTCCCATCTTGCTAGAATGTCTTCTTTGCTTGAACATACTCTACCAACCGTATTTAATTGGTCTTTTTGAGTGTTTTGATGAATAGAAATTTCTTGACCAATTTTTCTTGTTATTATTTTGAATTTTTTATTCATTTTTGTGTGTTATTGAATTGAAACTTATAATCAATTTTCAGAATGGTGGAAGTTACGTTTTAGCAGTTGATGGAGGAAGGGAGCGCATCCTATCAGTTTGGCAGTGGCAATGGGGACATTTATTAGGCAAAGTTGCGGTAAGAGATTTAAATTTTACTAATATATTATATTAAACACAAATTATCTACTTATTAAAAATAATTTGCATGGGTGTTAATTGAAATGAATTTTAAATGCTATTTATTTATTTATATAAGTCTATGTAAATAAATAAAAAATAATTCAAAAAGGTTACTTTGATAATTATTTTGAAAAAAAACAGTGATAAGAGTAGCCCTGAGATTAGGGAAAAACTCCATGTAAATAATTATGTTTTTGTATTGGTGTTAATTGAAATGATTTTTTTATGATATTTTTTATCCATCAATTTTCCAGACAATGCAAGAAGATATGACTGGAGCAGCCTTCCATCCATTAGATGATAATCTTCTTATAACACATGGGAAAGGTCATCTCACATTTTGGACGAGGAGAAAAGATGGATTTTTTGAGAGAACGGATATAGTCAAACCGGTGAGTCAATACTGCAAATTGGTTAAAATTCTAGAAAACAACTTACTAGAAACTTCAAGAAGCTTATCAAGCTGGCATAGATTTATTCATTCATTTATTAGCGTATGACTTTCAATTTTCAATTGATTACAAAGGCTTTAAGGCTGAGGCCGCACTGCCGGTGGGTAGATCCTGGAGGGTGGAGGGTAGTTGGTAATTCTATAGAACATACACACCATCCACAGTAATAGCCTTCATTGTATGAATGGTATGATGTCATTCTGTTTTTTGAGGTTATGTTGTCCATATTTAAGAATTTCAAGATGGCGGCTGAACACATACCATTCATACAATGTCTTACTGTGTATGTTCTATAGATTTACCAACTACCCTCCACCCTCCAGGCTCTACCCACCGGCAGTGCGGCCTCAGCCTATAAGAACAAGTACAAGACTGATTGTAGGTTAATAAAATTTTCCGGATCCCCTTTCCTCTGGAGGGTTCCATACACCCCAGACCCCCCGGTGAGCCAGTTCACCCACTGCCCCAATTCCTCTTTTTTAGAAATCAAACCCTGGGTATACTGCAATATCTAATCATAATTTCACCATCTTGGTCTTAAGAAAATCCACCACATCAAGCATTTCTATCCAAATAACAATTATAGAATGAAAATGGTCACATGGCCACAAATGTCCCATTGTTCCCCACCACTGGGGTACACTGAGAGAGACCATGGGGAACAGTTAGACAAAAATTTTAATACAAGAAAAATGATATATCATACCAATATTTTTTCAATATTTAAAATGAATAAATTATCAAAAACCAGTATAGTTATCTGTAACAAATAAAAAGAATGTATAAGCTCCAAGAAATTCATTTTAAAATTCAATTCTCATACCGGGGTACAGTGAGACACTTCACAAAATAGGCCAAGTTCAAAAGGTCTTAAAATTTGAATACACCTTCAGAACAAAGGGTATTGAATACCTTGAGACCCCTATGGTGGACTGACCCCCCACAAGATCAAGTGGTAAACTCCGCCCAAGCGCCTATGCATTCAGCATAGTCTCACTGTTCCCCATTCTATGATGTCTCACTGTTCCCCATGTGCTGCTTCACGGCTTTTTCTTAAAAAATAACATATATAATAATATATAGATATCTTAAAAGATATTGAAGTGAATTACATATTGATTTAATCAGCATCAATAACAGTATTGAAAACTTCCTTGGTTCTTATAATATTTTAGAAACTCATTTTCATAGAAGAGAAAATCAAGATTGTGCAAGAAAAAATTTTCATCTATAAGAGAGGTTGAGCTTGCATTGAAACACATCGTCATCATGGAGCCATCAAACAGGGATGATTTACATGCATGGTACTCTAGTAGAATCTATTGCCACTAAACAGCGCCACTGTACTGTGCTTCAATTTTTTATTACAAGCTTGTCTCACTGTTCCCTGTGTCTCACTCTTCCCCGTGTCTCACTGTTACCCACTCTCTCCCTTATATTGAAGTTTTTTTTCAGTTATCTATAGATGATTTGACACCTTGTGAGATTGAATTCTCATACGTATTTATTTTTTCCAATTTGTTGTAAGTTATTTAAATTTGTGTATGATTCCAGCCTTCAAGGACCAACGTCACTTGTCTACAATTTGAGTCCGATGGAGACGTGATCACAGCTGACAGTGACGGCTTTGTCACCATCTACTCAGTCGACAGTGATGGGTCCTACTTTGTAAGGATGGAGTTTGAGGTGAGCTCTCATTTTACAACTCATAACATTCAATTTCAAGACTCTGATGCTCAGCTTTTCCAAGCACACTCAAAGTTGAGGGGCCCTCAAATTTTGATGAACAGCTGGATTTTTCTATGATAAGTATAAAAAATGTAAACTGTTAAATGCAAACTTGAGGGTCCCTCAAATTTGAGTGTGCTTGGGAAAACCAGGTATGAATATTACTAATAAGGATTGAGAATTTCAAGATTGCGGCTGAATAGTGTTTCATAGATGGATGGTGTGTATGTTCTAAAGGTTTACCAACTAGCCTCCACCCTCCAGGCTCAACCAACCGGCAGTTTGGCCTCACCCTAAGGCTGAGGCCGCACTGCCGGTGGGTAGAGCCTGGAGGGTGGAGGTTAGTTGGTAGATCTACAGAACATACACACCATCCACAGTAATACATTGTATGAATGGTATGATGTCATTCTGTTTTTTGAGGTTATGTTGTCCATATTTAAGGATTTCAAGATGGCGGCTGAAAACATACCATTCATACTGTGGATGGTTTGTATGTTCTATAGGTTTACCAACTACCCTCCACCCTCCACACTCTACCCACCGGCAGTGTGGCCTCACCCTAAGGGTCTCTCATCGAATAAAAATCACAAGCAAATATTTCTTTTACCCAAGTTACTTAATATTTATTTGTAATTATTCACTTGTATTACAGGCTCACAACAAGGCTGTAACTTCAATGGTGATGCTGTCAGAGGGTACACTTTTGACTGGCGGAGAGAGAGATAGACGGATTGTGGCCTGGGACTCCCTGCAGAATTACAAGAAGATTACAGACACTAAAGTAAGATAAGAATGTATAAATTATTTGTTAAAATATGAAGAAAGTTTATATTTTTCAATTTTGATGTGTTGAAAATGGGCTCATGAAGTTTAAAAGTTAAGAGATTCAAATTAATAATTATTATGAAGTTCATTTCTTTTAGTCAAACAATTTTTGAAGGTCCGTTTTTTCCTCTAAATATTCTTATAGATTGAACAGGTCTGCGCAAAGACACATATTATGTGTTTTCCATTAAGCATGCTGTACACGGGGACAGTACTGTCGGCCAGTTGAATTTATAGCCAAATCACAGCTGCTGTTGTTTGACTCAATGACAAGACAAAGGCTGTGATTGGCTACAGCCTTTTTGGGTGGCTTGTTGGAGGAGTGATAAAGCGCCGGTCTGATAACCAGGTGGAACCTGGTTCAAATCCCAAGCAGAGAACAATTTTTGATCACAGCACAATCACATAGATACAACCAGCCCATCTTTTGGAGGAGACGATAAGCCGTTGGTCACAACTACCTAAAAAGTAGTTGTCATCCATCATCCATTTCATTACCCACGCACAAGCCTATGAGCTCATGTGGGCTTCACCCTCATAAACAAACAAACAGATATTCAACCGGCTGACACTACAATCCCCGTGTACAGGGCGCTTTAGCTTCATATTGAATTGCACAATTGCACTTGAAGCCTCCTGTACATGGGGACAGTACTGTCGGCCAGTTGAATTTATAGCCAAATCACAGCTGCTGTTGTTTGACTCAATGACAAAACAAAGGCTCTGATTGGCTACAGATATTCAACTAGCCATCACTACAATCCCCGTGTACAGCACGCCAAATCTCCATTCAACCTTGGGCAAAGTCTTACCAAGCAAAGATAAGTCTCTGTGGAAATGACTCAAGCTCGGTCAATATTGGATCAAAAATTAACAATTTCATTTCAAATTATAGAAAACAATTTGATCTACAAGTACTATTAAGACGCTTTACAATATTCTCAAGCAAATATCGACCAAGCTGGAGTCATTTTCCCATCTTGCCAGAGGGTGGTCTTCTTTGCTTGAACAGACAATAGGCCTACATTAAAATTTATAAAGAAAACAAAATCCGGACCTCCAAAAATTGTAATGTGTGAAAGAACGGGTGAAAACAGAGAAGAAAATACCGTGATATTGTGTTTTGTCAATTTTGTATTGATGTTCTGCTTCTTCTAAAATGTTTGCAAACGCATTCATCAATTTTATGATTTTTTTCAAAACAATATTTTCTCTCAAATCAATATTTTTTCTCTTTATTACAGCTTCCAGAAATATTCGGAGGTGTGAGAAGTATATACCCTCAAAGACCGGGAAGAAATGATGGCAATATATATGTTGGAACAATTAAGAATCAAATTGTTGAAGGATCCTTACAGAGGCGTTTCAACCAGGTAAATATATAGGCTAGACATACTACTATCCAAAAATTACCTTTTCTACAACTGCACGTAAAACAAGATTTTAAAAGCTGAATTCTCCTCGTAAAGAAGCCCATTTCTGAGGAGAATGTTCATTACGCTTGCTAACCATGTGTGCATGCACAGTAGAATTACTTTATGCTTGCTAAGCAACTGCGCATGAGCAGTAGAGTTACTTCACGCTCGCTAATCAGCTGATCATGGCTAGCCAAAAGTAGGTCAGGTAGAGTCATAACATAACCTAACAAAAGTTGATAATGTCTGATTGTACCTGTACCAGTAATTACACAAGAGTAATTTAATAGTTTGCAGTATTTGAGGACTGAAAAAACTGTAGATTAACAGGTTCGTGCAGTTGTAGAAAAAATATTGTATGTAATTTGCGCGTAATGCTTCTTTATTGCTCTTGCAAAATTATCATGCTCCGCTACATGTTGTGTGATAACTGTTTTGCGCAAGCAATAAAGTCGCGCATTACACTCTTAATACATAAATAGCTATTCCAATACCATTTATAAATGAAAATTATCATTTTATTATGATATTTTTAACGTCCCATAATATACTATAATATCCCATAACTCTTGATTCTTGATTATTGAATATAGTCTGTCCAAGGAAAGAAGACCCTCTAACAAGATGGGAAAATGACTCCAGCTTGGTCAATATTTGTTCAAAAATTATAAATGTGGCCTGAATTGTAGCTCAAAATGTTTTCTTCAATCTGAGATTAAATTGATAATTTTTGAAGTAATATTGAACCGAGCTTCAGTCTTTTTTATTATTTATTATTCTCCCAACTTACCAGAGGGTCTTCTTTCCTTGGACAGACTATACCAGTATTAAACAATGTTTCTTCAAGTTTTTCTCACTCTAAGCTCATATATATAATATTTATATATAGTACAATATAGCCCAATTTAATTATATTTCTTCTCAACTTTTTCATATGAATTTTCTTATGAAGATCAAATTTGGAAAAGGTTTGATTGCATATAAAGGACAATTTGTTGGACCAAAAATGGATTCATTTATTCATAAATGTTTGATATCAGTTTCTTGACTTTTCAGGTTGTCTTCGGTCATCATAAACAACTTCTGGGGTTGGCTGTTCATCCCGATGATGACTTGTTTGCTTCTGCTGGCCATGACAAAGTTATCGCAATGTGGAGGAAACACAAACTCATCTGGTCTACACAGGTAAACAGTTATTAGTCTTCAGTGTCAAAATTTTATAATTTTTAACTTATCTGCTATGTTATTTCATCGGATCAGACCCATGGATGGAAAAATCAAATGTGACACAGTCACAGGAATATTCTACATAAGCTAGGCCTATAGATTGGCGGGTGTGTATGTTCTATATCTATAGGTTTACCTACTATAGTCGGCGCAATCTAAGTTGATGAAAACCCCCTCCACCCGAGAAATAGCTACGTTGTCATTTTGCGTGAAATTGAAACTTCTAACGCAAACACATTCAATTGAATGTTAAAAGTGACAGCTTAGCTTTGGAAAATTACAGGGTGTTGTAAAACCCACTATTTTTATGATAAACTTCTGTTTGCAGCTCGAATATCCAAGTCGATCAGCTTCAATAACTCCAATCTTTAACATATACAATGATTCATGCATATACCGCTCTTCTTACTTTGAAACTCTTGAGAGGCCAAATTACAATCTTCCGACTATTTTCGACATTTGGAAAAATAATTTCAATTGTTTTTGAACAACTTTCTTGCTTCCACCACCCAATTATCTTCTCAAACAAAAAAGTTTCTAGATCATCGAAAATTTCATGTTTTCTGTTTGAGTAGACCTGACATTGACAAATATATTCATTAATTAAAAGATAATTATTGGTCGTATATAGAAAATTCAGTCATTCTAATCTTAGCCGGGGGAAAACTGTGAGTTCTGACGTCATTGGAACCACAGCTGTTAAGAAAACCTAGCTGGCGCTAAAAGTTATGAAATTAACAGCTGTGGTTCCGATGACATCAGAACTCACGGTTTTCTCCCGGCTATGGTTTCAATGACCTCTCTATTCTAATTACCTTGGGTACCGGTACTCCATATTATGTTGCATAACTATAATCTATTTATCATCCCTTTAAGAATGGTAATTGATATCCATCTCAATTATTACTAATTTTTCTCTTGTCAAATATTATTTTCTTATCAATTTCAGATTGCTTATGAGTGTACGTCGCTAGCCTTCCATCCTTTTGGAGTGGTGTTATCAGTGGGTACAGCTGATGGGCATCTCATAGTTCTGAACTCTGAATCGGGAGCAATGGTTGCAACAGTGAGGGTCTGCGGTTCAATCCTCAGTTGCCAGAATTTTGCACCTGGTGAGTTACTCTATTTTATCATATTGGAAATCATCAAAACTATTATACAGAGTTACCCTAGAGTGTCAAACTCTAGGAATGAGTCCTATGGGTCTAGATAAAGAAAAAATCATGAATATCATGGGTAACTTTTTTCAAAACTAAACAATATAGCCTAACTTACTGTTTTTTCTTAATTAAATAAGTTGTGCAAAAATGTTAACTTCTTCAGGCTAATGTAGTGTGTAGTTAGTTAATAAGTTTTTAATAAATAATCTTTTATTTCCAGCCGGGGATATGCTATCCATAGGATCTCAGAATGGAAGCATCTACTTGTTCAGAGTTAGTCGAGATGGATTCTCCTACAAGAAATCCAATAAAATCAGAGGAACTCAGCCTATTGCTCAGTTGGATTTCAGTACTGATGGATACTTCCTACAAGTACAGACAGGAGATTATGATCTTGTATTCTGTAAGTATTTTTTATCATACTAAAATAATTGATCTACTGTATTGACAAACTAATCCAAGACGGTATACCATATACAGGGTGAAAATTAAACTTTAAACATAGGGATATTTAAAATAATTTATAAATAAAATGAGAAAATCAAATAACCATTTTTAAAACTTTAGAAGTATTATTTTTCACAGACATGTTTCAAGCTTAAGACCATTTTCAATCTGATGAGAATAATACTGGAATAACTAAAAACAAGATTGAAATATAAATCTAGATATTATCATATGATTTAAATTGAATATATGATTGAAAATATATGCTATAAATCTTATGTACCGGTATATCATTAATTCATATACAGAGTGTTACAGCAATGCCAAAAGAAGCATCCAATGCAAACAACTAACCTAGAAAAATATTGAAATGACAAAGTCAATAAATGGGAGAACTAAAGATTTAAAAAAATAGCTACAAAATACAATATTGGCAACATGTTACATGTAGTACCTATATGCCAATCTTAAGTTTGTTTTAAATTTTGGGTCAACATTTTTCAAAAGAAGCCAATATTTCACAGTTTTAAGTGCTTATTGAGTGTATTTCCGTTATTTAATTTGGTGCTTAATCCATCTTAATGCGAAATTCTATGTTTGAAAAGGTTTGTATTAAAAATTGAGAAGTGAAGAAACATAAATGAACATAGTCTAACCTACATTTTGGACTGTATCATAATTATAAATTTGAAAGATAGAATAGCACAAGAATTACCTTTGTATTTTATCACTCAATGTCAGTGTCATTTGTAACATAAATAAATGAAAGTTTTAACAAAAATTATTGTTTGTCATGATCAGAAATTTTCTCTCGCATTCCAGGGGACATCAGGAACCTATCGGTTGAAAAGAGTCCAGTCACAATGAAAGACACCAAATGGTACACGCAGACCTGTACCCTGGGTTATCTCATAGCTGGCATATGGAACAACCGTTACTACCCATCAACTTCAATGATTTCAACTGTGAACCGATCAGCTGCGCATGACTTGATGATTGTCGGTGACACTGAAGGGTATCTCAGGTTTTTCAGGTAAATTTTACAGATTTTTTTTAATGTAGTCTACAGAGTGGACAAAGCGTCCCTTTACTTTACACTGAAATAGTAGTTTATGCAACGGTTGTATAATGGGAGCCTTTAAAGCATGAGGTGATTTGTAAGTTAGAGCCACAGGCAGCGAGCATAGCGAGTGCTCTAAATATCTCACAAGTGCTTTAAAGGCCTAATACAACTGTTGCATAGTTACACTATTTTATCTACGACCAGCAGTGTAGTTATCAGTATCAAGCTACAGACCACCAATATAGTATCTGTAAGTGCAGGCTACTAAATCAACATACCATTGTTTATTAAACTTCTTTTGTCTTTATCCTACTTGAACTGTTGATAATAATTAACTTATTACTTGTTAAATATGTTAAAAATAACATATCAGTCAGTGCCACAAAACGCAACAAAATTGTAAGTGTTGTTGTAAAAGTGAAATTTATTAACATATTCACTAAGTTATAAGTATATTAAACTATTTAAACTTGAGACTATTAAAATTAATCAACTATTCAAATATTTAAATTGAAATATTGACGAAAAGCTACTGGTATTTAATTCCAGTCACAATTCTGAGATTAGTTGAGCACTGTTTACTTTTTATCACCAAAATTTCAAAACAAAACAAGGAATGTATCATAAAGTGGAATTTGGACTGTGTCAAAAAGTTCCAACGATGTTGAAAAACATTCATTATGTCACTGCTTTGAAATGATAGTCATTTTGATTTCAAATGTAAAACTGAAATAGGAATTTTTTGATACACCTGTAGATAAATATTTTTTATAGGTAACAATAAGACTCATGCAAATCTATTACAACCAGAAATTTATTGTGTAATAGGTAGGTCTACATCAAATTGAACATTGGTATTAGTCCAAAACATCAGTAACTTATGTGAACCTCCATTGTTACAGCAGAGCTCGATTTGATGCCATGTTTGTTTGCAAATTTGTTTCAGCATTCCAGGCATGACTTGGGGAACGCTGCCGTAACTCCAGCTCTCAGATCTCACACATTATTTTTGTGTACAGTACCTTTTCCTTGATAATACTCCAAAGCCTGTTGTCAAATCTTGGCTTCTAGGAGACCAGAACTTTGTGGCAAGACAGTTTGGAGATCCCCGTCCAATCCATCAGAAAAGTATGGTGAATCACCATTTTCTGCAATATGACTGTATCCAGTACCTGATTCCCTAGCTTTCAGTTTAAGTAGGTACCAACCATTAGGTGATCATCTGGAGGTAGCTGTTTTGATTGACTGGACCCTCCAAAAAATATGGGCCTAGCAGGTGATCGGAGGTCTTCCCAGCCCAAAGCATAACCTAGGGTGGGTTGTTATGACAGAGCCCAGATTTGACAACAGCTGATAACGTGCTTTGGGGTATCATCAAGGAAGAGTATAGTCTATGTCCAAGCAAAGAAAACCCTCTGGCAAGATGGGAAAATGACTACAGCTTGGTGAACATTTATAAATTTGGTCTTTATTGGAGATCAAATTGTTTCCCACAATTTGAGATTAAATTGATAATTTTTGAACCAATATTGCCCAAGCTGGAGTCATTTTCTCATCTTGTCAGAGGATCTTCTTTGCTTGGACAGACTATAGCCTACTGCTTTACGCAAAAATGATACTGGTATGTAACAAATGAAGAACTGAGAGCTGGAGTTACGGCAGTGTTGAAGTAACGTATGGTATAGTATAAATGTATGTATGTATGTATGTCTGGCTCAACAGCCCATGAGAGGCCTAGGCCTACCAGCTGGTTGCCAGTTTCAAATTCACTCTACTATACAGCCCGTCCAAGCCAAGAAGACACCCCGACACGACGGGAAAATGGCCCCAGCCCGGCCAATACCGGCCCAAAAGCCATAAATTCTCAATCAGAACTCACAGCCCCCGAACCAGCACACTGGCCGAGCCGAAGCCGCCCCCACCACACCGCCAGAATTCCCCCTCGGCCGGACAGACCATATAGCAAGCAAATAATCATCAACCAGGATAGAGGTACAACCATAAGCCAGTTTCCGCAACCAATTGGCGGCGCAGAACACCTCTGAATAGCATGCAGTTGATCAGTTAGAGTGTAATGCAACAATTACTATTCATCCAGAGACGGGAAACGACTGACTGTCTTTACTAACGACAGCCAATCTCCCAAAGGAGGATTGGTATAAATGGTAGTAATTATATGGTTATAAAGGTAACTGGAAATTCTTGAAGAATAAATTTAAAATCTTCTTGTTTTCAGGCATCCATGTGTTAGTGCCAAGGCAGAGTACCACGAAGAGAAGGTCTACAGCATGCAGATTTCTTGCGCAAGATTTTTATTCAATGATCGTAATGTAGTAACAGCGGGAGGAAGCGATGCTACACTTATGCTGTGGGATATTATTGATGATTAGGTTTAAATGTAGTTATTTATTGATTAGTTTACTTTTTTATTGAACTATTATATTAAATTTCATGAAAATATTTGGAGAACATTTTAGTTCAATGACTGTAAAGTGAAGACGTTACATATATAAGACATCACAATAGACAACTGGATGAAGTGATACATACAATACTCTGTTTATGTTAAATTAAAAGTAGTTATCTATCAATTATTTTACCTTTCTATTGAACTATTATAATCAAAATTTTATGAAAATTTACCAAAATAGACGATAATTTGGTACCTAACTACTTGAGGGAATAATTCAACCCATATGCTATATGAGATATTGTTGATGATTAGGTTGAAATGTAATTATTTATTGATTACTTTACCTTTTCATTCAACTATTATAATCAAAATTTAATGAAAATTAACCAAAATAGACCATAATTTGATACCTAACTACTTGAGGGAATGATTCAACACATATGCTATATGAGATATCGTTGATGATTAGGTTGAAATGTAATTATTTATTGATTACTTTACCTTTTCATTTAACTATTATAATAAAAATTTGATGAAAATTTATCAAGAAAACTTGATAGTTGTAATGTAGAGACATCAGAGACATTACATAGAACACTAAAGGAAGTGATGGTCTGTTCAGTCCAAGCAAAGAAGGTATTCTGGCAAGACAGGAAAAATACTCCAGCTCAGTCAATATTGGTTCAAAACCATGAATTTGATCCAAAGTTGTAGAGAAAATTATGCTCTACGCATTGGAACCAAATGTATAAGTTTAAATTTTGAACAAATATTGATCTAACTATATTAGAACTCTATAGAGTTATTTTCTCATCTTGCCAGAATGTAAGTTATTTTTAGCTTGGACAGACTACAGTACTTATGCTCTGGGATATTGTTGATGATTAGTTTTCAAAGTAGTTATTTATTAATTATTATAGCTCTTTATCCAAATCTGATTTTCTAATATTTATCTGAATTTATCAAAAATATTTTTATTCAATGTAAGTAAGACATAATTTGGTAAGAATTGGAGTAATATAACACCATCAATTATTATGCCTCCCAATGAACTAAGATAATCGAAAAAATTTTATTGAAGTCTATTAAAAATGTATTAGAATTTTTCCACTAACCTCAAATTGAGGTCCGTCCAAGCAAAGAAGACCCTCTGGCGAGATGAGAAAATGAATCCAGCTTGGTCAATATTGGTTCAAAAAATATTGATTTGGTCTCAAATTGTAGATCAGAATGTTTCCTACGATTGAGACCAGATCAATAATTTTTGAAGTAATATTGATTGAGCTGGAGATATTTTCTCATCTTGCCAGAGGGTCTTCTTTGCTTGGACAGACCATACCGTCTGTTATTTTTGAAAATGTTGCATTCGAAAATAATATTGTTCAAGGTATTGGTTTCCAACATGTACCTAAAATTTATAGACATGACATTATTTATCAAAAACAATTAGTTACTGTCGATTATTTTTTATATAATTATTTTAATACTGTATTATCAGTTTATGCAATGGTTGTATATTATGAGAGTTGGAGAGTATCTTAAAAATATGCGTGAAATGAAGGTGAATTCAAAGCAAGTGATCTCAATATTTTTTACATTTTTATAAGTTTCAACTCTTAGGTTAATTCTTACCTTTTGATCAAGTTCTTATTAGTTTGAGTTGAGTTTGTAGGTGAGAATAGAATAAGAATAGTTTAGAATATATATTTATATGATTATAGCATATAACTGCCATGATTTTTGATAGATACAATTTATTACCTAATATGTTTAGTTTATTTTAATTATGTATATAATTAGATAGATCAATTTAATACTATACAATGCTTAGTTTTATAAAAGCTTCCAATTCAGCATTTTATCAAAACTTATTAAATTCAAACTAGCATATAGAAAGTAATGTAATTGATAATAATAAATTCAAATAATCTTATTTGAGCAATTCTATAAACGCTTGGAGAGATTTTTGAAAAATTCAAGCTAATTATTAATTGATTTGAAAATTATAATTAAAAGAATATGCTATTTTAATCAAATTAGATAAAATCAAACAATCAATTGCAATTATTAATAGAAGTAGTATTTTTGAGTGTATATTACTATAATAACATGGTCAATTGTATTTTTATAAAAATTATAGAATAGTGCTTCAAAGATCTAGCTTTAATTTTACCAATACTGTAGTGTAATATTATAAATTTATTTATTAACATTGAGAATCGGTTGTATTGTGATATAAAGTTGTAAATATTTAGGGAAAGAATGTTTGGAAGTCATATTATTTTAACTTGAGCAATAATTCCATAACAATAAAGTTAATAATGTATATCAAATTATGTACAAAATATTCATCAAGTGAATGGCTAAGCTCTATGTTGTAGAATTGTTTTAAATATAATAATAAAAACATTAAGAATTACCAAATTCATGTAAATTAATAGCTTAGCATTGATATTGAAAGCTCATACTTTATGCCTTGATACTGTTCAGTTTTGAAATCTTCATAATGTGAGTTTAATAAAATTTTTGAAATTTTATGATTTTTTTTTGGAAATAATGTATGGTACTTAGTAGAATCTTACTTATTTGTCAAGAATGGGCAGCTTATAAAGTCTCTTTACTCAGTGGATATCTGATATGCAGTAGTGATACAGAGTCTAAAATTGAAACAGGGTTATGATACAAGACTTTTGCAACGCTCTTGGTTTGAAGCAGTGAATATAGAGAGATTCTATATTCTATTTAATTATATCTAGATTCTATAGATCTCCCTATATATTCACTGGTTTGAAGCCATATTGAAAATAAGGTGATTATATTTATCAATGATTGAAAATTTTGAGAGCATTTAAACACAGTTTAGGTATTTCTGAGTTTAATTAATAATGAGGAATAATAAAACATAAGTTTCATAGATACTATACCGTACTTTTTATCTGTACCGTATCAACAGTGCAAGGAATGTGCCACAAATGCCTCAAGGTATGTTATGTTACTGGTGTGACTGGAACAATATTGATTAGCTGTAGCCAATCACAACTCTTGTTATTATAGCTAAAGGATAAAACAAGAGCTGTAATTGGCTACACCTGATTGATATTGTTCCAGTCGCACCAGTAAGAACGTAAGGTCTTTAAGCTAACCTATACATAAGCTAACCTCACTTTTCAACCCTGCATTGCAAATATTTTGTGTCAATTAGCAATGAGCTTCCTTTCTGAACAATCTTGTATCAATTTTTGACTCTGTATCACTAATGCATATTAAAAATCTGCTATGTAAAGAGGGCTTCAGAGTCTATACAATTGAAACAATCCAATTTAAATTTGATCTATCATTAAATGTTGTGAATTGTATTCAATATCTCACATATCAAATTTGACTAAATTTATTACCATCTTTCAAGTGTGTAAAAATAATTCAACATTACTTCTAGTTTGGATTACATTTAACAAGAAGCTAAAATAATGCTAATAAATACTGGACCAAAAATATCTGAGTTTTATAATTTTATTCAAATATAATTTCAAATGAATGTTGTTGAAATTATTTGTCAACTTATGCATGATTAGCTTATTCAAGAGTATTCTAGTGAATAAATTCATCTTTGCAATAAGATTATTCATCAAATTAATGTTATTTTAAATAATAAAATATTCTACAATTTTGTGAATGGTCATTTTATTTATTTCAACTCTAATTTTTATAAGTGAACTTGGACTAGCTAAATAATGAAGCACGCAATCAAAAACCTAGTAGAAACTGCCTACTTTAATATTAATAATATAGTGATAATGATATTATAATACTTTTAAAATGTTTGACTTTGTGAACTACCAGTAAGTTAATTTATGAAAGTGTTGCAGAATAAGGCCCATTCTACATGGGCGTAGGAAGCGCGGCGTTAACGTCGCGTTAACGCGTCAAAATTTTTTGCAAACTACACGAGGCATAGCATATGCGTGAAGAGAAAATCAAAATGGCTGATGAGCCTAACCTAGAAAAAGTGATACAAAAAGTGATACCCAGCTGATCAACGCGTGCTTAATGGAACACATTGTGTTGAATGGTCTTGTCTACACGAGCAAAGTAATCACGCGTTCTCAACGCATTGCTAACACCCAGCTTATGCCGACCTCGACGTCGGCAAAGCATTGACGCCCGCTGACGCTGTGAAAACGCGTGATTATTTCGCTCATGTAGACAAGCCCATTTAACACAATGTGTTCTGTCAAGCACGCGTTGCCGACGCGACGTTAACGCCGCGTTTCCTACACCCGTGGGGAATGGGTCCAAAGAGAAAATGTGAATTGAAAAAAGCAAAGGTTCTGTACTGCCACAGAGAAGAGCGTTCCTTCTCTGTGGTACTGTGTAGTTTAAAACTCATTCTACATGGGCGTAGGAAACAATAAAGTCGCGTTGAAAACGCGACGTTAACGTTTCCTACGCCCATGTAGAATGAGTTGAGTTAAATGGGCGCGCGTTTAACCCGCCCGTGTAGACAATAAGCCCATTTAACACAATGTGTTTTGTCAAGAACGCGTTGCCGACGCGACGTTAACGCCGCGTTTCCTACGCCTGTGTAGAATGTGCCCAACTCATCAAATTAACTTTATACTTTCAATAACCAATTGAAAAAATTAACTATAATTGTATGGAGTTATGCAGAACCAACCCACAATCAGCTACCTACTTTTGAGATATCGCGTACCAAAGCTGAAACTGCAATAATACCTCCCATTTGATTATCCAATAAGATATTCTGATTTTGGGAACGTATTTGTGCTCTTAGTATCATAAACTAGATATTTATATACAGAAAAAGCATTAGTTTCCCATTTTATGGCATTTATGTGGGTTGGTTCCTTTCTGCATAACACATATCCTACTTTATGTGTTATGCAAAAAGGAACCAACCCACATAATTGCCATAGGAACCAAAATAAAATTATTGTTTTTTTTTTAGAGAAAAAGAATCATATGAGGCCAATTTTTTCACTTATGGATCAATATTATGAAGGAAAGTGTTCTGTCACAATTTCCCACCCCCACCCATCTTGCTACCCCCCTCTTCACCCCTCAAAGTTTCAATTTGTAAGGGTTTCTTACATTGACTGTATCTTAGCACTTATTGGAAATAAAAAATCGAACTTTTTCTCATTTTTCAGTAAATGAAATTCTCTTTATTTTATGTCTCACCATTTCATTGTAGCTCCTGGATGAATGATTTCATTGAATGATTCTACTGGAAATGTATCTTATGAAACTTGTAGAACTTTTCAAAACTTACATTTTGAATGATAGAAACATTTGAATAAAGAACTTTAAAACAGGGCTGTTTAAAATAATTGAAAAATAAATAAAACTCAAACACCCTTTTTTTTTTTATTTTTTTTTTTTTATTTATTTTTTTTTTTTTTTTATTTTAATTTATAATTATAAATAATATAAAATTATTTCATAACTATTTTTATCCACATTGAAAATGGGCTTAGATCCCGAAACATGTATGTGTGTTTTATAATTTTTAAAGTTTTCAAAAAAAGGGTGTTTGAGTTTTATTTATTTTTCAAAGATAGAAACATTATATATTTTTCTGAAATTTAATGTAAGTGTAAGTCAGTTGATTAAATGAAAAGCACTATCTCAGAAGTGCTTGTCAGATAGACTGATATCATGGTCTATCAAGTTAGTACTAAAATGCCCCTTCCAATTCATTTAATTTTAAAATAATTAATTTGGGAAAATTGTATGGAGTTGATTTTCTCCCCATTGATAACTAGCATGTTGGCAAGTGTCCTGTCTGAAGTCCCCAAACTACTCCTCTTTTCAAGAATTCTTATATCACATGTGTCTTGGCACTCTATAGGGATAAATAGTTGAACTTTGTATCATTGTTCAGTGAATTCAATTGGTTTCAACTCATAATACATGTATTCATCATTAAACTCTAGCTCTTGAAGTGAATGGTGGATATTCATGGAAGAATGAACGAAAAACTATGTTTTCAGCCGCTAATTTTCATTATTTATAATGGTTTACAGAATTTTTCGACTTCTGTTCTACCTATGTGGGCTTCCATCATACTTCCATTACATGCAAATAACTCCTGAGCCACATGAGCTATAGTGAAATAGTGATGACATAAAAAAGTAAATTCAATTTTCTAAATAATGAGAATTTTTATATCTTATCTTAATTGGTTGCTGAGATACATTCAATGAAAGGAATCCTTGCAAGTGGAAACTTCAAGGGTATGTTGGGAGTGAAGCAAGACGGGTAGGGGTGTGGAATTTTGTCAGAACACTTCTCTGTATGATAGTAATCAATGGTTAGAAAATTAGCCTCATATGATATTTTTCTCTGAAAAAAAAACCATAACAGAATTTCTCATTCCATGAGGGGTGCAGAGGGGGTAGCAAGATGGGTGGGGGTGTGGAATTTTGACAGAACACTCTTCTTCATAATATTGATCCATGAGTAAAAAAATTAGCCTCATATGATTAGTTTTCTCTGAAAAAAAACAAAAATTTTAGTTTGGTTCCTATGGCAATTATGTGGGTTGGTTCCTTTTTGCATAACACATAAAGTAGGATATTTGTTTTGCAGAAAGGAACCAACCCACATAATTGCCATAAGGGTTGATTCCAGTGATTTTTTTTCATCCAAAACAGTTACCTAGTGGTTTATCAACCCAAATATTGAAAAATCCGTTTTTTTTATTTTTGTGGATTGGTTCCTTTCTGCATAACTACGTCCAATTATAGACTTCACTATGAAATCAAGAAGTTTAAAAACAAATTGAATCTCAGAAAATAACAAAACGCGAAATTGGGGTCAGGGACAGACAAGTTTTATGACAATAATATCAATAGGCCTAATAATGATGATTTTTTACATTGATGACTGAAGTTGGAGAGGGCCTGGTTCAATAAAAAAAAATATGGGTTCTATAGTATTTTTCCTGCAATGTAAAATTCAAGAAAATATTATTAAGATAGTTAATGTGAGAAATAATTAGTTTGAAAAAAATCGCATTCAATAAATATTGGGTATCCTAAAACGTAGATCCTAAAATAGGGGAATTGAAGTTCTCTGGAGACAGTTCAACACAATAGAACTTTCTTATCTCAAATTACTTTCTCATCACAAATCAATTATTTTATATTTATTAAAATTTGACATTTATTACATTTACATATTACAATATTACTCATTATCATTTTTTTTACATTTTTGAACTGTACGGAGCTTGGCGCGTGTTGAACAAAATACAAGATGGCGGACTCTACCTCGACTGAATGTCTCACAGCTGATAGCTGAATACTAATTCATCTACAAAAATCCAAAATAACAAATATCATTCTGGAAAAACTTTAAAACTATTATTATCACCTGTTAATGGTAATGGTAATTCCATTTATATAAAACTAATAATCTTATATTTTTATTTTGGCAGTTGGCAGTACGCAGTCTACGCACGCGCAAATTATTGCTTGAGTCCGCCATGTTTAATGTTTTAGAAAAACACTCACAGAAGTCACAGAACGAGGAGTCATTTCTTGATTGTTAAAGGTCTGTGAATTTTTGTGTGACTGAAATCCTGAGGAAATTTGCTTCAATTTAGTTTCTGATTTCTATCAACATGAGTGATATTGAAGACAACGATCATATCATTCAGGTAAGAGTGGTAGGTCCAATTCAATTATTGTAAACCAACAACCACCCACGCTTAGCTAGCCATGTTTTCTCCAACCGGTATAAATAGTAGACTAATAAATTTATTACTTTTATTGACATGAAACTCTTTATAATTTCCTTAATATTAACAACCTATGATTGTTGTCTCTCTCACAATTTTTTCATATTTATTCCCTATTAAGTTAGTATTCAAGTTCTAATCGTTTTCAACCGTGTAAATGCTAACCTAGTCCTTGAAATCAATGCCATTTTTTGTTGTTCCTTCTTCTTTATCCAAATGAAGATTCCAAACCTTAAAATGTCTTAATTCTTTTCCAATTTAACCATTCACGTTGAAACCATTGTTGCTAATCTTAAATTAAATTGTCTCTTGATAGAGTTGTTTAATCAATAATCATAAGATTGTTGATTTAACTATTCCCATGGCAATAACTTGTTTGGCCCCTTGTAGAGCCTGAATTTACCGAACTTATAACTAGGACTAGGTTTGAAGTTGGTTGATTTTCAACAAAATGTCACTCTGACCAAGTCTTCTAGTTTAGTGAATTCAGCAAGTATTTCAGCTGTAAGTTAAGGCATATTAAATCAATTACAAGTTACTTGATATGCAATACCGTATGCTTTATTTAGTGAAATTTCATGAGCTACGTTGTTGACAAGCAGGATTTTGAAGTACCGAACTAATGAAAAAAAATTTGCTTCACCTTGTTAATCAATGCATTGCAGTAAAGCCTATGTCTTAAAATCTTACTGATTTTTTTTTATTTTAATACTGTAATTGCAAACATCTGCTCTTGATGTTTTTTAAAAAGTCCAAAATAAGTTGACTATTAATAAAACTTTACTGTAAATAACGCTTACATAAAACAGGTCTAAGCTGTAATAATTTAATTTTCAATTCCAATTTTCAGCGTCAAGTATAGTGTTAACCTAATTTTAAACTGCCAATAATCAAATTTAAATATACCAGCAATCTATTTGTATAACTTGGTTGAATTAATTAGACTCACACCTGCTCCCATAAATTTTTATTTGTTGATAGGCATTGACGTTTGAACTTCAACTAGGCCAAATATACTCGGTTATATTCTGGCAAGATGGGAAAATGACTCCAGCTCGATTAATATTGGTTCAGAAATTATGAATTTGGTCTCAATTGCAGGAAACATTCTAATCTACTATCTTCAATTTCATTCAAACTTTGTAATGTTTGAACCAATATTAATCGAGCTGGATTCATTTTCCCATCTTGCCAAAATGTCATCTTTGCTCTACCGAACTATATTTTCGAATTAGTTCAAACAAAATGTTCAAATGATGAAAATCAAAGTAGGCTACCCTTTTAAAAATATTTTTATTATGCATTGCATGTTTCGGCTTTCTTGAGCCATTTTCAAATGCAAATAAACAACATTAATTAATTCCATCTATATTAGTTCCATATTCTATTCTAATATTCATATTCTATTCTAATATTCTATTCTATATTCATCTATATTCTATTCTAATTAAGCACATAAGTTTGATTTTAGCTAAATTTCATATTGTTTTGATTTTGTTTTCAATCTGTATGTTGAATATCTAGTATTTTATTTTATTCAATTCTTCACATAAAAATCACAAAGCAGAGCTAATCTCTAGTGACCTAGGTACCTATTACTGCTCTAGGTACCTATTATAGCTACTGCATTCTTACTAACTTTCAAATTAGTGAAATTCTATCAAAAATTGGGTTATTTTGATACAAATTTCAAGAATTATATTTATTATTTTCTCTTGTTTGCTTTTGCCGCTATATAGATATGAAATTCTTCTTTCATCTAGCTTTCTACTTTTGTTTCCATAATTCCATTATTATTATCATCAAGTTAGTTCACAACATATTTTTTCACTTTCAGGCTAGAAATTATATAATGGGCGATATGACAAATAATATATTCTTGTAGAATCTTCTTTGCTTTGACAGACTATTATGTGATATATGTTGGTGATTGGTGTGATTGAGTTTTAATATTTTTTTTGCTTCAACAGCACAACCGCGAAGGTAGCATACTTTCCCAGGAAAGTGTGACCGAGAAGAAGGTTATCTATCGGATGCCCAGCGAGCATGGCAGTGAAAGAGGTCGTTCAAGGTCACCGAGTCCCATCCCGGTGGACGATCGTAAAGTCAGGAGTCGGAGGGACTACTCAGTGTCCAGGTGAGCGGATTGATGATACGCAGTACAAAATTAATTTATTCCTTCATTTATTCAAAGATACGTAGACAAATTGAAAGAAATTGTGAAGTGATTTGGGATATAAAAACAGTAATAATAATTAATCAGAAATTCGAACTTAACTTATAACCTGAAATTTTGGACTATATTAAAAAAATCGTGTTGGAAATAGCAATGCCTGTTCTTTCTTACCAATGTATTTTTGCCAATACATTAATAAATAAATAATCTTGGAATGAAACAATTAAAAAGTCAACCCGCTGGAGAATTGAATTCTCTTTCCAATGACATGTAGATATAGAACGTGAAATTCCGTTCATAACGGCGCTGTCTGCTCCAAGGAATTGATAAAAATTACATTGTTTTTATGAGATTGATTCTGCCGTTCGGCAGTTATCCGTCTACTAACACCCACCCACCCTTCAGAGCATCACAATGCCGGAAAAAACAAAATTTTCGTCTCAACGCACATAAAGCAGCTGTTTTCAGATCTCTAATCAAAGTTTTAAGTGTGGACATAACCTTTATTTTGAATATTTCAACCATAATTGGGAAGAAGAGACGTTTTGGACTTTGTCTGTGTTTCAATCCTATTGTATTTCAATCTTGTTAATAAATAGATGAATGAATAAATGAACTGTACTGAAAGTCACTTTCTGTCTAGTGCACAAGAAAGAATCATGTGACGATCCAACAGGTGTCGGTTCACTTTTTCTTCAAGTCAGTAACCTAATTTAGTTCAAATCGCCTCAAAAATTATTATTCAAATCAGTTTGAAAAAAAAACAGACCAGTAGTGTGGCGAAAATTATCGTACGCGACTGTCACAGAAAGGTGTTTACGGTATTCAAATTAAATTTTTTTTTCAAATTCAAATTGTGTTATTCCGATTCACAAAGAAATGCAATTATTCGGATAATTTCCTGGCTCGACAAGCCCCTCCGGAAAACAATATTCATACTATAAACAAATTGTATTTGCTTGATATACTATTACTGAACTCTCGTATAAGTTGACATTTGTGGATGTTAGGTTTAAAATGTGTAAAATATCAATACTTTGTTCTCGATTTTTTGCAGAAGCAGAAGTCGCTCGCGCAGCCGTCGCTCGCGACGCAACAGCAGTCGTTACCGCTCGCGTTCGCGGTCGTCGCGACGCTACAAGACCAGTCGCTACTCTTACAGTCGCTCGCGCAGTGCTACGCCGGACGATGGCGGATTTCACTCGCGATCCAGGAGCCCGATGTCGACCAGGAGGCGACATATGGGAAATCGGGTGAGTGTTGATAGTTTGAAAAATTCGACTTTAATCGATTGTCGAAATAGTTTTGATACATCGATTATCAAAGAGTTCAGTTATCAAATTGTATCGATTATTGAAATAATTCGATAAGTAACATCGATTATCTGTATAATTAGATGTATTGATCATCAAAGATTTTAATGTAAGGATTATCTAAATAATTTGATAAATCGATTATCAAAGATTTTGATGTATTGATAGTTGAAAAGTCATCATTGATTATTAGGCCGGGCGTATGCTGGGACGCACTTGACGCAGCCCACGCGAACTAGCCAATCACAGCTCTTTTCTTGTCATTGTCATTAATAAGAACTGTGATTGGCTACTTCGCGTGGGCTGCTCCACGTGCGTCCCAGCATAAGCCAGGCCTTAAAAGTAAAGCCGCCTATCCACAGTGCGAGCACGGCCCTTCCACCGGCAAGCTCACTACTCGCCTCGAACTGTGCGCCGCGTTTGCCTCGCTGCGAGCAAACTCTGTATCCACAGTTCAAGGCATGCGTCCTGAGGCATTCCGGCGCTTGCCTCGCACTTTGGATACGGGCCTTAATATTTCTTGGGAGTGAGAGTATGAAAGAATGAAGAACTGATTGTTTGTCATTAATTTATTATAGAATTTAAATTATTCAAAACTAACGTAATACACTTTGAGGTTCTAAATTGTAAATGTTTTAATCTGTCGTAATAGATCATTAGCTGCACAACTTCAGGCCTCAATGTCATATCTACAAATAAGGATTTGTATTATTAATATAGACAAAATGGAGGTCTATGTAAATAACATATTTATGCACAGATTGCACGTAGTTTCTTTAACATATATCCAAAGTGGTTCCCATTTCAATTTATAATATCATTATATAAGTTTGAAGACAGGTATTTACAGTATTGTGATCTTTTACGGAGGATTAAGGACTTTGGCATGTGGAGTTTTAAATATGGAAGTACAGTTATTTATAATCATGTTTCTATGAGGTGACCATCGTAAAATATTATTATAATCTTTTTGTTTCAATTGTTCTGCTACCTCCAATTTTCCATGAGCTTCTTTACTCTGTCCAAGCAAAGTAGACCCTCTGGCAAAATGAGAAAATGACTCAAGCTCGTTCAATTTTTATTCAAAAATTATCAATTTGATCTCAAATTGTAGGAAACAATTTTATCTATAGTTGTGTCAAGAACAGAAGAGCCTTTGATAACATGGCTGCCATTCACTGCTGCCAATAGTTGAAATGAAAATTGTTCTAGTATAACCAAAGTTAAGAAGAAATGGTTCAGGCTTAGACTATTTTTTTCTGTTTCAGTTCATATATTATGATATGATTTGTGCTATAATTAAATAAATAAATGCATTTTGAAATCAATATTATTACGATTAGTGTAAAAACGGTAGGTTGGCTAAAGTGATTTTACCCTGGAATTCTAAGTTCTGCGCATGCGTAGTTACACTCTTACTTCCCTCCGCCATCTTGCAAGAGGCTCTTCTGTTCTTGGCACAACTATACTACTAAGACCATATTTATAATTCTTGAACAAATATTAACAAAGCTGGAGTCATTTCCTCATCTTGCCAGAGGGTCTTCTTTGCTTGGACAGACTATATCAAAGCGGTATCATCTGCATGCATAAAAGCTTCCCATTTTTCACAACAGATGGCATCTCATTAACATAAATAAACAGGATGTTTCAGGAGGAATGTGCAATACTTCTCAGGGTGATTCCTTACATGAAGTAAAGAAAAAAGTTACTTGGGGCGTACCCCCAAAAAAGCTTTGTTGCCGAGATAACAATGATGGAAATTTGACATTTTCAAAAGATTTAAATTTTAGAGGCTTTATTCAGGGTTTCAAATTATAAGTCCTTATGTAAAATGAGCTGCTTGGATGTAAAATAGAGATTTGGTAATTATTTTATTTATTATGAGGTGATTGTTCAGGGCTGAAGAAATGCATTTTTCAAATATTTTAAGTTCATATAGCACCTAGAAGAGTCACTTTCAAATAATTGTAATATAAGATTTGCAATTATATAATTAGAAAAACATTTGGAAACTCAGGTTTCCTGTACACGGAGATTGTAGTGTCGGTCAGTTGAATGTCTTTAGCCAATCACAGCCTTTGTCTTCTCATTGAGTGAAACAACAACAGCTGTGATTGGCTACAGATATTCAACTGGCCGATACGTGTAAAGGGCGCTTAAGTTTCCAAATGTTTTTCAAATTCTATAAGTGCTAGTGCTACCTGTATAAATTATTATAAATATTTAATAAGTCATGTAGGGTGAAACTATAAAACTGAAACTATGGCATGGATATCCAGTGTTCAAAATTTTTTTGCTTTTAATAATAATGCATCTTGCTCCTAATAGGTATCTGGATATCAAGCCGACGATCATTATCAAGATAACCGACACTCAAAAGTAAGAATAATTGATGAAATTGTCAAAATTTATCTTGTTCAAAGTGTAAGTTACTTAGATTCGGTTCCCACTACTATGGTCTGTACAAGCAAAGAAGACATTCTGGCAAGATGGGAAAATGACTCGAGCTTGGTCAATATTGGTTCACAAATAATAAATTTTGTATCAAATTGTAGGATACATTCTGATCTACAATTTGATATAATTTTCAACCAATACTGGAGTCATTTTCTCGTCTTGCCAGAATGTCATCTTTGCTTGATCTGACTACAATGGGAACCTAACTTGAGTATTGTGATGTAATATTGAATGGTTTAATAATGGTGTTTCTGATTTTGTCAAATTGAAATTCAGTTTCAAAATTTTTATAAAAAAAAAAGTATTTCATTGAAAAATATTTTGTACAGCTGTTGCATGAATTTTAGGTGGTGGGTGAATGACTGTTATTAATGCTCTGCTCTATCAGGACAATCTGAAGCTGTCTTCAAAAGTGAATCAGTGTAGCAGAAGTCGCTATCATTACAATTCACTCTCGCAGACAGCTCACCCTCGGTCCTGACAGAGCTGAAAATCACTGGCGGCTCGTGCCCACGAAACAGGTGAAGTGCTGTACAGTAAAAGATACCGGCACTTCACCTATTTCGTGGGCACGAGCCGCCAGTGCTGAAAATAATTAACAGTCACTTACCAACCGCCTAACCAGCGGTTACCAGCTCAATAATTAATGGTTTTAATTATGCTAATCGTGTCTCTGTTATTGAATTGAAAACTTTTGGTTGTGAATTATGATATATTTATTAAGAAAGCAGAGCTGAAAGCACAGAACAGCCAATTCAAATTATTTTTTTACTGTTACTCAACATTGAAAATGCTATGAACAAACGTCACATATTTTGTGAGAAAAACAGTTAACGTAGATATGTTTCTACAGGAATATATTGATCATCATTTTTATGCTATATTCAATTGCTTGTCTGAAAGTGGAACAATACTGTTGTATTATTATTATTGTTTATTTATTGTTACAATTGCGACTTGATAGCAAGTATTTTAAGCATTTTTATATGAAGAATGATAATGAAAGGTGTAAACTAGATCAAAGATATAGTCTGTTAGAGCCAAGAAGACATTCTGGCAAGATGAGAAAATGACTCTAGCTCGGTCAATGTTGATTCAAAAATTATAAGTTTAGTCTCAAATTGTAGAAAACATCCTGTTATAGAAGAATACATTCTGGCAAGATGGGAAAATGGCTCCAGCTCGGTCAATGTTGATTCAAAAATTATAAGTTTCAATTAAAGGTCTCAAAATGTAGGAAACATTCTGCTCTACAATTAGAATGTCTAATAAACATTCTGTTCTACAATTTGAGATCGATTTTTTTAACCAATATTGAACGAGCTGGAGTCATTTTCCCATCTTGCCTGAAAGTCTTCTTCTAGAGCAGAATGTTTTCTACAATTTTAGATCAAATTTTTTATTTTTTAACCGACATTGACCGAGTTGGAGTCATTTCCCCATCTTGCCTGAAAGTCTTTTTTTACAGCAGAACGTTTTCTACAATTTGGTACCGAATTGATGATTTTTGAACTAATATTAAACGAGTTGGAGTCATTTTCTCATGTTGCCAAAATGTCTTCTTTGTTCGACCATACCATATTATTGTACAAGAAGAAACTATCTGGCGGGAAATGTTGGTTTGGGCGGGAAAAGTAAGTTTTAGCGGGAAAATTGATTAGTTTTTTGCTGGGAAATGTTGGTTTTGGCGGGAAAATTAATTAGTGTTTTGCTGGGAAATGTTGGTTTTGGCGGGAGAAAAGTTTTGGCGGTAAAAGTAATTAGTGTTTTGGTGGGAGAAAGTTAGTTTTGGCGGGGAAAGTACTCAGTGTTAAGTACCTATCTAATAACTTTCTTGTAAGGCTGTGTAAACTATCGTGAATCTATAAAAATAATCCTCATATTTTCTTGTTTGCAGGAAAACCCTCCTCCAGGCCGATGTCTAGGTGTTTTTGGTCTCAACATTTACACAACAGAGAACCAGCTGCTGGGAATTTTCTCGAAATTCGGACCCGTCGACAAAGTGCAGGTGGTAATTGACGCCAAGTCGGGACGGTCGCGCGGCTTCTGCTTTGTGTACTTTTCCAGTGCGGATGACGCCAAAGTGGCCAAGGAACAGTGCTCGGGAATGGAGATTGACGGCAGGCGCATTCGCGTTGACTATTCGCTGACCACACGCGCACACACGCCCACGCCCGGCATCTACATGGGCAAACCTACATAGTGAGTCGAATTTATCATAATTGATCAATTTAAAGAGATGCTTTCCGAAATTACGCCGCGCACGGGTGTCAGCGTACAAAAAGCCAAATACTGTTGGGCCATAAAATAATAATAATAATAATAATAATAATAATTAAACTTATATAATAATAATATTAATATTATTAATAATAATAAAATATTAATAATAATAAAACTTATTGGCATCAGCCAGAACCAGCCGACCCAGGCAAGGGGCATGGTGCGGGAACCGTTCTTTGAACATTAGGCAACTAATAATAAATAATAATAAAATCCTATTATATTGAGCGAGTAATTTCTGTATGTTTATATAACCACGGATCTAGAAAACGGCTCTAACGATTTCCTTGAAATTAAAAATGTATTATCACCGTGATGGAAAAATGAGATTGCACCAGGGCCCTGGCTTATAAAGATTTACAGCTTGTTTTTCTGATGAAAAACAAGTGATTGGGATTGTAGATTCACCAATAAAACTCTCGATTTACAATGTTCCAAATTTTGGGAAGAATCAGCTGTTGAATCAACGATCAGCCAAAACTCACTAGGAGACCCTAACATTTGAATTCAAAATGGCCGCGATGGTTCGAGTAAAATAGGAAATCCCATGTATTCTTTATTCTTTCTTTACAATTGTGACTTGGTTTCCAAGTATTTTAAGCAAAGGATGAATGAGTGATGATGAATGATGAAGGTTTAAGATGTAGGTTATATGTCTATGTAAATTGGTTCAGACGAAAAATTCACGATATCGCTGTTCAAACTCAAATCATCGCGGCCATTTTAGATTACAAGGCTAGGGTCTTCTGACTTGGTTTGTTTACGATTTTCTTTGTAGGTTATGATAATATTTTAGCGACAAAAATGATTCCTGTTCAAATCTCACTATAAAAATAATGATTGATATTTTTTATTAAATATATTCATAATAATAAATCAATTTATATATCAAAATCATTAAATTAGGAGCAAAGTTTTGGTTTTAAAGGAACAGCATTGGACTATTCCAATATTCTATTTACTTGATGTAAATTCGTTTCATGTAATTTTTTTAATCAGCTGAAACTGTAGAATTTGCTTTTTATTGGAAACGTTTATGAGACAGAAACGCCCATAAAATCCACGAATTATGAGTAATGTGGATTGTAAAATGTTTATAAGCCAGGGCATAGGTCTCATATCTCAAGTACTCCGTATAACGGCTGTTATCTTTAGCTGACCAACGCTACCTAGCGTGAGTAAATGGAGTTACATTCAAAACTAGAACACATGTTCATGTCAAAAAATCTGTGAGAGGTGATATGCCCAATTTTGAATTTACTTTCTACAATAACACATTTAACTAATGTAATTCAACAGTTCAGTCGTAGGTTCAGAGCGGAGCTCGGTACCAGATATTATTAAATTATCAGGCAACTAATCTCACATAAGTCAGTGGATTAGAGCATCAGTCAATGTTTCTAATTAAGTAAATAACACTCAGCTGTCTAGTGCCAAGAAATTTTGGCATAACTGTACTATGCTAGCCTATAATAATATCGGCGTCAACTGACAGAATGGTTGTGCTGCTCCCTAGTGATATGGCTACAAAAGACGCCAGTTAGCACTTGAAAGTAATAGTTTTGGAAAGCACACCTCCAGGCTGAGGCCGCACTGCCGGTGGGTAGAGCGTGGAGAGTAGTTGGTAAATCTATAGAACATATACACCATCCATAGTAATACATTGTATGAATGGTATGACGTCATACTGTTTTTTGAGGTTATATTTATTTTATTTATTCATCTTATTTTATTTATTCAAGAGATTACAATAATAATAGATTAAATGAAATAATATATTGTCCATATTTAAGAATTTTAAGATTGCGGCTGAACACTATCTAGAGTTCTAGATCATCTAGCCTATCCACCCACCGGCAGTGCGGACTCAGCCTGTTGAGATTGTCATATTATTATTATTATTTTCTACATTAATCTGAATGTAAGATTGTTGGTTTTCCAGAGGAAATTTTGTTTTTGGCGGGAAAGTCAGTTTTTGAGGGCAAATTATTAGTTTTTGGGGGAAATGTGTTGGTTTTGGTGGAAAAAATTTAGTTTTACGGGAAATTATTAGTTTTTGGAGGGAAATTATTAGTTTTTGGAGGGAAATTATTAGTTTTTGGAGGATAAGGTATCACTTTTTTGTAAGACAATGCTATAAATTTGAATTTGATGTATTAGTTTTAGAGTTGGTTTAGAAATCTATATCTTCTGAAATATACCCTAACTACATATCATTCAACCTATGTATTGTTTTTAAATTCAACTAAATGAATTTTCTCTGTTTTCAGTATGGAGGAACGAGGCTGGAGAGGAAGCAATCGAGATTACAAGTAAGTTTATGACACTGCATTGTCAAAATATTTCTTTAAATAATGAAAAAATTGTCTGCTCCAGTAAGGCCAAGTCTTTCTCTATAACTTGTAAAGAGGAATAGTTCTAGGCCTGTTATATAGTATATTATATAGTCTGTCCAAGCAAATAAGACCCTCTGGCAAGATGAGAAAATGACTCAAGCTCGGTCAATTTCGGTTCAACGATGATCAATTTGATCTACTATTGAGACCACATTTATAATTCTTGAACAAATATTGACCAAGCTGGAGTCATTTTCTCATCTTGCCAGAGGGTCTTCTTTGCTTGGACAGACTTTACTTATTTTAGAAATTGAAGAATGGAAAAGAACAAATAAAACTGAAGAGTAAATTTTCTAGATACTTCTATTGGTTTGAAAAATTTGTGTGTTACTAACTTATCTTGGTTCTAATTTTGGTTATATTTATGTAGATTCTAAGTTTCTAGTTAGTATTCTAAATTTTGAGCTTCACAAATCTCTCTGCCACCCTGGTATAACTAGAATGTACCACTGGATAAGGACTAAGAACTTGTTACACCCTAGATGAAGTTAAAAGAATGACCTTGGCCTGCCCAGCATGTGCAGAAGTGAAGCCAAGGTATTATAAATTTCAAGGAAAACTTATCAAAGCAACTACACCTTTTGAGCGACTGAACATTGACTTCAAGGGCCCCCTTCCATCAAGGACCAAAAATCGATACCTACTGACCATGGTTGATGAATATTCTCGTTTTGTGTTTGCTTATCCCTATAAGGATGTGAGTTCCTTAACAGTTATTAATTGCTTATCAGACGTATTTTTAATTTTTGGGGCACCTGCATTCATACATTCGGACAGAGGGTCTTACTTCATGTCTAGAGAGCTGACTGATTTTCTACATAACTATGGAGTTGCCACGAGTCGTACGACCCCTTACAATCCCAGAGGGAATTCCCAGATTGAACGTTACAATGGAACTATTTGGAGGACTATTCTACTGGCTCGAAAGACTCGCAACCTGCCTGTTAATGCCTGGGAAGAAGTATTAAGAGAGGCACTTCATTCTGTGAGGTCACTATTGTGTACTTAGAACTGTACACCTCATGAGAGATTTTTTACTCATAGTCGACGGACTGTGAATGGGGAGTCTTTACCATCTTGGTTGACCACTCCAGGTCCAGTACTTCTCAAAAAGTATGTGCGATCAAGTAAATATGATGACCTTGTTGAGCACGTTGATCTTTTAGAGTCGAACCCACAATATGCCTTAATAAGAAGGAAAGATGGCTCTGAGTCTCAAGTAGCTTAATGGCATCTAGCACCTGCCGGACTTCCAAGTGAAGAACTAGAAAATGAAAATACAGGAGAAATTGAAAACGATGTCAATATTGAAGAACAAATGGAAGAACCACAAGGTCCAAAAGAACCAATAATACAAGATCAGCAACCAAGGGAGAATCAACGACCTAGAAGACAAGTGAAGCCCCTAGCTTACCTGAAGGACTACGTCTGTTATACCAATATTTTAAATATTCGCTCCGGCAGCTGGCGGTCGGAGAGAGTGCATTTCAAATTCTATGATGGCTCGAATCATATGACTCATAATGAGCTATTCAGGGTATGAATTCAAAGGTGCCGTTTTCGAAAAACCCATAAAAAACACAATTTTCGGCATATTATTCGCAATTTTCTCCGCCATTTTTGATTGGATTTTTTCCGTTGATGGCTCAAATTGTAGGGCATAATAAGGCTACTATACACACCAATTTTCAAAACGATCAAGTCATTGGTCAATTTGTAGTGATTTTTCAAAATTTTCATCCCCTAATTTCACCCCCTTCCCTTGGACCAATTTGGCTGGTTAACGAACTTGACCGAGATATTAACACTAATGATTTTTGTGCAAAATTTGGTCGCTCTCCGACAAGCCCTTCAGGAGTTATCGTGTTAACAAGAATCTGTACATATATAAATATATAGAGATTTATGAATTTGAACGGACATCAGATTCGTGTTCTGGGGGCTCGGAAACGTGTAAAAAGTATATCACATCATATATTTGCGATTATCCGGTCAAGACCAATAGTGCATTTTTCAAATGAAATGCACTAAAAATAGTGGGGAAGAATGTGGTATGATAATCACATGACGGACTTGAACACACATGATTGAGCATTTAGTAGGCTATGGTAACTTAGTTACCGTATTGCCCTTGTTATTTGGTTTGCTGTTTTTCATTTGTAGTTGTTGTTTTATAGTGAATAAAAGCCATGCTCTACTGCTGGTTAAATGTTCTTAATTTACAACAGTTTATGAAGTTTCAGCAAATTAAATCTACGCTAAGGTTTTACGTTGTAGGCTTTTCCGTGAACATACAGGGACCTTTTAATTGTGGGAGGAAAAAACTTGAAAAAATGTATTATTGTTTCAATATTGGGGTCAATCATAATTACATTATTATGGTTCATCTTGAAGCTGTAATAATTGAAAAATGATGAATTTAGTAAGCTTAAAAACTTAGTAGATACTAGTGACTTTCACTTTGACAACAGAACTCACGATTTTTATGCTTGTTGGACGCGTTTCGTGGCACTGAGCCACATCTTCAACATACAAGGAGTAACTAGATACTCCTAGAAGTAGATGTAGAACTAGAAGTAGGATGAAGACAAAAGAAGAAAATGATGAATTGTTGAGGAAAGCATAGATAATAATAATTATTGTACGTTATGTCAAAATAGTGATAATTACTTCAATCTGGTACTTTATTGATCAGAGTACAATTTTTAATGAGTTTCTTTGTCTGTTATGTATTCTTTAAATCTTGATTTACAAGGTTTGGGTGATATCTGGAGAATATCATGAATTGAAGTTATTATTGTAGCAGTTACCTTAGGTCACTGATTAATTTCGTTACTTTTCCAGTGACGATTACTACGGAGGTAGCAGGGGAGGCGGTTATCGTAGCAGTTATAGGAGCAGTTACCGGAGATCACCATCGCCCTACTCGAGGCGGGGAAGTCGTTATGGCAGATCGAGGTCACGTTCATATTCGCCAAGTAAGTTATTATTTTTTATTTCACTATTATTCCAATTTTTTATTCCCAAAATTACACTAATTGAAAGTGGAATTGAATTAAGTCACGAAAATTCTATGAACTGATATACTAATGATTTGGGGGGTGGCGTAGCTGAGTGGGTAGAGCGCTGGCGTTGCAACCCAAAGGTCCCGGGTTCAAACCCAGGTCAGACCAGGAATTTTTCTCAGGCCACTCTCCCGTGTTTCGGATGTACACGTTAAGCCGTCGGTCCCGGCTGCCTAAAAACAGTCGTTAAGTCATGTCAGAGGCCCTGAAATTGATCAGGAGCGACCTGAAAACTCTGACACCAGACCTGAGCCAGCCAGGTCACACGAATATTATTATTATTTTACTAATGATTGATTATGTTCGATGTACAGTATTCTATGATTGTAATATTATTTATTCTTTTCATTTATGTACAAATATACAAGATTCGGAATGAAAAAACAGGCTATGATAATCGCATAATAAATTGTCCAAATTCTCAGGTTAAGTATAAAATTTTGTTTTACTCAAAGTTTCCCACTTTCTTTTCTTCACTTGAAGAAAAGATAATTTAAAGTGACTGATCAATTTAGAAAGGTTCATATTGAGGCAAAATAACACAAAACAATTTGAAAGTTTCATTAGAATGTTACAAATATGTGAAAATTATAAAGACGAACTGTTCAGTGGAGTGAATATGAAACTGGCAACCAGCTGGTAGGCCCAGGCCCTTCATAGGCTGTTGAACCATTGTCATTATAGTCTGCAAGATTTTACTTTAGACATGAGCGTAAGGGAACTGATTTCCCCCTCCCACTGTACGTAGCATCAACAGAGTAATGGAATGAAGAGTGAAGTGAAGTGCGCACCAGCGCACGGGCATAGTCTGTCCAAGCAAAGAAGACCCTCTGGCAAGATGGGAAAATGACCTCAGCGTGGTCATTATTTGTTCAAGAATTATAAATGTGGTCTGAATAGTAGATCAAATTCTTTCCTACAATTTGAGATATAATTGATAATTTTTGAACCAATATTGATCGAGGTTGAGTCATTCTCCCATCTTGCCAGAGGGTCTTCTTTGCTTGGACAGACTATAGTGGTAGAGATTAGTAAAGGACAGAGCATCTGACCTCTCTTTCTAAATCCTCCTGTACATGAGGTTAGTAGTGGCGGCCAGTCAAATAGCTGTAGCCAATCACAGCTCTTGTTGTTCAACTCAATGACAAGACAAAGGCTGTGATTGGAGTTTACCAGAGATTGATAATGGTGTAACAACCGAAACCGGTATCTCGATTTTATAATAAATTAGTAGTTTGACAACATCTTGTCTTTTCATTTATTATGGATAACTACCACAATATCAATTTCAGAACTACTCAAAGAGTAATAGCGTCAAATTTTAATTCATTCAACTTGAGTTGAACTTATGATTAAGATTGTACAATAATATTAGAAAAATAATACGGTGCTCACTCCACAGAACCTAAAGTTTGCATTTGGTTTTCAGTCTGACAATTTTCAGGTGAATAATCTGGATATATCAAAGATATCTGTCAGATTTGTATTCTCTTATCTCAATTTCATAATGGAAATATTTTCTGTAGCTGAAATTTGGTGCTGAGTAATAAACCATTTTCTATGTGAAAATGATCTCAAAGATTTCAAAACAGACACTTTATAAATTTTCTCAACTTGATTAACATCTGTTGATTATTATTATTATTTGTTGTTACAATTGCGACTTATATAAAGTATTTCAAGCAAATGTTATAAGTGGATGATGATGTTTAGGCTACATAGTGAATGAATGATGATGGTTGCTGAATGTTTACATCACACTTTTAACTTTAAAAAACACTTTTCACTTTACAAAATCCTGAATTTTGATTGACTTCACTGTTAACAACGAAGATCTGATCAGAAACACTAAATAAAAATGTTCAAAAACTTGAAGATTTTTGAATGAACTGGAAAAATTTTAGAGAAAATGATTGTCTCTAATCATCAAAAATAAACATATGAATTCAAATTTAGCGCTCTTAGTTCACCACAAAATAGTGGATGACCCCCTTTTTATAGAGCCTTAGTAAACGTGACCACTCCAATTGATTTTTTGCTTGATTTAGCAGCACTGTACTCTAAGCAAAGTGCTACATACTAAATTAGTATAAGGTTTGTATGTAGACTATAGTTTTGTAAGGCACAATGGTTTAAACTCTTGGTTATTTGTTAAAATCTTGATTTTTCCCCTACAATTACTGTAACCTTCTCTATGTAAGGTACAATGGCTGTGAACTGGTGTTGTTTTCTCTCTTTTTTTTGAGAGCAATGCTCACAAGTAATATGAATGCATTTTTGTCTCTCTTCATCATTATTTTTTTCCATTCCAGGACGTTACTAATCCATGGCAGACAAATCTGATGACAGATTCTGACTTTCTAACATCAGCTGACTGGGAGGACCCAAGAGGTTTCCTTGCACATTTATGGGGACACCACTTCAAGAGTCAACAATGCCCTGACAATGTACGGGATACTTTTTTCTTTATTGTTCACTTACTATTAGGATTACTGCATTGATACCAATTCATTATTATTTATAGAACTGATGATAGTAACCTTGTTTGAAGGTTATGTTCACCTTGTGTTCTCAGATGATTTGTAGGTTATGTTCTCCTTGTTTAGTGATTTGATTTGTAGGTTATGTTCTCCTTGTTCAGTGATTTGATTTGTAGGTTATGTTCCCCTTACATGTTCATTCAATCTTACATTGTTGTTTGATTTGTAGGTTATATTTCCCTTAAATATTGTCATTTGATGTTTATTGTCTGTCCAAGCAGAGAAGACATTCTGGCAAGATGGGAAATGACTCAGCTAGATAAATATTGGTTAAAAAATATATATTTGGTCTCAAATTGTAAATGAAAATGTTTCAAATCAAATTTATAATTTTTGAACCAATATTGCACTGGTGCTTCTTGCCCACATAACAGGTGAAGTACTGTACAGTAAAAGATACAAGCACTTCACCTGTTTCATGGGCACAAGCCACCAGTGAAATATTGACCAAGCTTTAGCCATCTTCCTATCTTGCTGGAATGTCATCTTTGCTTTGATAGATTATAGGTTATATCTCCCTTACGTTGTCATTTGATTTGTAGGTTATGTTTCTCATAGATTTTCATTTGATTTGTAGGTTATGTTTACCTTCTTCCATCTGATTTATAAATTATTATGTTTTGCTTACATTTCCATCTGATTTGTAGGTTATTTAGTCCTTTAATTTCCATTTGATTTTTAGGTTATGTTTATCTCTCATCTCCATTTGATAACTAGGCTATATTCACGTTCCTTAACAAATTATAGTAAACATATCTGCGTTGCAATCTGAAAGGCTTCATTTACCTTTCATTTTGCATAAAGTCATTTGATTTGTAGGTTATCTTTATGTATCCTTAACTTTTGTTTTTTCTCTTCTATAAACCTGATTTGAAGGTTATGTTTCTATTTCCATCTCATTCTACCTGAAACCAGATTTGGTTTCATTTATTGTGATTAGAATCCTGAGATTGATAGGTTTGCTACAAATTCATATTTGTTCTAAATTCCTGATTTATAGGTTATGTTTCTCATTGAGATTTACTCTCATTATCTGGTGTGCAGGTAATATTCTTGTCCAATTCAATTTGAAATATACATATTTAAGAATAATTCAGCTTGTACATAGAAATTCATTAATTTTCTTTTCAGCAATACTCATTACAATGTAAATAAATATTCTTGCGTTAATTAACACATTTTGATCTAATTTTGCTAATTTAGGTTCAAAGCTATGTTAGTACATAGTTCTACTAACTTATTAATTTATTTTCAGAATACGTTTCAGCTCATCAAATACTTTAAACATAATTAATTCTGATTAGAAAATCTATGAATAAATTCTGAAATTTATGAGAATTCTTATGATAGGTTACTGGAAGCTGGTTACCTAATATTGAATTTTCCATGTGATTGAATAAAATTAGGGAGGTGACTCTCAACTTCCCCATAAATGGGGTAGACATGCATTGTGTATACAATTTTTAGGTTCTGGAAAATTGGATCAAATACAACCTAACCTAAAAAATTGGTTATCCTGTACAAAAGTTATTGTTGCGATAAGGTTTTGATATTAATCATTTCCCTAAATTACAAAGAAACACCAAATTGAATTTGAGGTTAGCTTCCTAACCTAACAAAGTTTAATTGAAATATGACACAGGTTTTGAATTTATTGTGTCTTTTACCTCTGAACTATTCTTGTTGAAAGACTTCACAACATTATTCATTCATTATTTCAAAAAAATATTTGCTAAAAATTAAATTCCCAATGCTCATCTCTTTGTATGAATGAATATTGGTTGATAAATAAATTAATTTTCAATTCACTTGAAAATCTAATTCTATCACATCAAGGTTAAAATTGCCTCTCCTTAATTAAAATTTCTTTATTTCAATGCCTTAATTATTGTAACTATTGTCGATATCACCTCATGTTTCCAATTTTGTGTACCATAAATTATTGTGTTATATTAATAGCGTAATTTTGTTTATAAATTTTAGTTCATTTTATTTAGATCATCGTTTGATTTTGATATGTACAGTATGAAAATTTGAAATAAATTATTACGAATTTGTAACAAAGATTCTGAAATTTTATTTATGTTTGGTATTTGAGTTTTGGTGTTTGATGGGGTATTTTTTTCAATGCTATCATAGGTTCTTTATTTTTGTCATTATATATAGTTCCAATTGTGGGTTGGTAAATTGAATGAATTCTAACAATGGAGTTTTAAAAATGTTTTTAAGAATTTGTTCTATTTCAAGATTTGTGTCAATGGTTAAATTGCCTTTCAATTTGATACATTCAATAAGATACAAAAGTCAATGAAATTTGATACACGAAACAACACGTTTCAGTTATAACTCTCAATATTAAATTGTATCAATCGTCTTTTGTATCTTATTGAAAGTTTGTATCAACTTTAAAGGCAATAATTGAATCGTGGAGGCACTTCTTTTATAGTCTCTCCAAGCAAAGAAGACATTCTGTCAAGATGGAAAAATGACCACAGCTCTGTTAATATTGGTACAAAAATGATGAATTTGGTCTCAAATTGTACATCAGAATGTTCCTACAGTTTGATATCACATTTCAAATTTTTGAACTAATATTGACCGAGCTGGAGACATTTTTCCATCTTGACAGAATGTCTTCTTTGCTTGGACAAACTACACTAACTAGGCTAAAAGTCTAGAGTGATCGTGTTGGAGAATGTTGACAGAGAACGTGAAAGTGTTCTAGTCAGCTGATTCATACGCCAATTCCGTTGTCACCAACTTTGAGTCTTCTTTGATTCATCCGTATTCTAAAAAAATCCAAGCAAACATAATAAATCATAGGGAGAAAAGGATTAAAGTGGAATGTGACATGTACAGCTTGAAATTTGATATGATTTTCGTTTTTCAAATTTTAATTTTCTATCAATTTTAAGGAATGTCTAACACTATATAAACTAGCTTCTAAGTGGATATCTAACTCTCCATTTTATGTATATTCTAATCGATATTTTTGTTGTTTTATAAGGATATGAAGAATAGATTAAGAAGTAGAAGAGGAAAAGAAAAATAAGAAGAGGATTTAGAACAGAAAAGAGAAATATTAGAACGAGCGGGCATTAAGAAATTTGCGAATTTTTCGCGAATTGTAGCTTTTATGAAGATACTCAAGGCGTTGCGTATCATTGCGAAGATACGGAAGGACGTGGGAAGGAAGAATGTGTGCAGAAAGAAGAAGAAGAAATTTCAAAAATTGATTTTCTTTTATTAGAAATCCTTTTTTCTATTTCTTTCCTGCTGCCTCTTTTCCAATAGATGTTTTTCTTCTCTTTATTTATTATTTATCCCAAAAAGTTTTCAAAACACATTAAATTATTGGCACTGATAACAAAATTAAAATTTGATGTATTTAAATAATTAAAATTAATTAATTAAAGTTTGAATGATGATTACAAGAAACAGATAAATTAACAAAAAGAAATATAGTATAGACTGTATGGAAATAAATTAAATTAAATCTTGATAAAGTATTAATTTTTTACTCCAACAATTAAAAAACTTGAATATTATTTAAAGAAATATTAACGTACATAATTAATAAATGTCCTACATGATAATATTTGAAAAAAGTTTCACCATTTTCCTAAAATAAATTTGAATTGAGCCCTTGTTGAGTTTTTTTTAGGACTTGAAGATTGAAAACTGTAAATTTGGAATAACTGCAATAATATTAAAATTTCAATGGTAGCAAATAACTCAAATACAGTATTTAACAAAGATAAATAAATGGGATAATTGAAGAAAATTATTTCTGTCAGTGAAAATTAAATAAATAAAGTTTTATTTGTCATCAGGGCCATGCCCTATACAAAGAGTTGCGTATTAATTTTTATACAAAGAGTGAAAATCAATTTTTAGTAATATTTTCTTGTTATAATTGATTACGGTTGTAAGATGGAATCAACTTCATAATTAATGAAAACCAAGTCGCAATTGTAGAGAAGAATGAAAGAAATAATTAAACAGTCTGTCCAAGCAAAGAAGACATTCTGGAAAGATGGGAAAGTGACTTCAGCTCGATCAGTATTGGTTCAAACATTATAAATTTGATCTTAAATTGTAAAAAACATTGTGTTCTACAATTTGATAATTTTTTAACACATATTGACCAAGTTTGAGTCATTCTTCCATCTTGCCAGAGTGTCTTGTCTGCTCGACCAGACTATATTAAATATAGTAAATTATAAAATAATAAATTAAAATAAATTATAATAGAATTTCTATTATACTTAATGAAAGAAAAACATCTACTGGTTGAATATACTTTTGTTGAAGTCTAGATCTTATGTGATATTAATTGTTAATTGATAAGTTTTTTAGAGCAGCTTCATTTGATATTCGATTTAAGCTAATTCATTATTGAAAACTTCACTTCTATAGTCCATTCACGATGGCTTGAGACGAGATAAACAAAACCTCTGCATGTGTATGTGTGCGACTGGAGTGGCTTCGATTTAGCCACGACATAAACAAGTCACAGCAATGCCAAAATCCCGAATTTTGTTGTAGGCAACTCAGAATAAGTTTCTTTAAGTAATCTTTTTCATAGACACACATTGGGAAATTGCTTGTTTCGGTTGTCTCTCGACTGCATGAACCTAAAATGAACAAACAATTATAGTTAGTTCCAATGCTTTGGTTACAGTCCCGACAAAACTCGGGTTTTTGGCATTACCGTGACTTGTTCATGTCGTGGCTAAAACAAAGCCACTCCAGTCGAACACACACACATGCAGAGCTTTTGTTTATCTCGTCTCAAGCCATCGTGAATGGACTTTAGACACTGCTCTAGAAAACTAATCAATGCAATAAATGTCGTTCAAGCTCTGTACTTCTCAAATCTTTATTTTCAATGTTCAATTTTCGAATATAAATTTGTCCATCTACTAATCTTATTTTTTTAGCTGTCTGATTTGAAAAATATATATAAGTTCTACAAAATACTGTTCATTGTTGTTTTATTGTAATGTATATGTATGTTTAAATTATGTACTGTTTCAATTATTCATCAATATTGCTACTCATTTAACAAAAGATCAGATAAAAAATATTTTATTGTAATTTGCCCTGAATTATAATATTTACTACTTTTGAAAAATCATGATTGATTCAATATTTAATTGTTGGAAAACTTATTTTTTCAATAATAATGATATTTGTTTGTATTTTATTGGCGAGCTTAAACTTATTTGTTTATATAATGGTATTGAAGACAAATTAATTGATGATAAAAAACGAACTTCATTATCATATTTAATTATCCTTATTAAAAAGTCACAAAAAAGGTTCTATAATTATAATTAATTGGGAATTAATATGTAATGTTAAGTTTACATTTTCAAGAGGTGACGAGTATTATTTCATAAATTTTGATAAATAATGAATTTCTTGAAGTTTTCGTGATATTTTAAAAATGTTGGTGTAGAATATAAAAAATATATTTTTGAGTGAGGTTATCATAATTGATTTATTTTATTGTTTCAAGAATTTGATAACATCTAGAATAGGAATTATCATCATACATTAATTTTTCTGAAACAATTTTAGTAATTTTATAATAATTATGAAAAAATTAAACTCTAGTAGTAGCGGGTTGAATTACTTCCCACACATCTCAATTTAATCTGATGGATTTGAAGATCAATTTTTTTGATCAATTTATCAATTGTGTTGAATATAGAATGATTCTATTCTTGAAACATGAATAATTCAGTAAATTGATAGAATATCCAGTTAAATTTAGAACGAAAGAATTTTATTTAAGAACATAGTTGCTATCCAAGTAATTTATCACAATTTTATCAGATAACCATTTTTCCAAACAATAATATGTAATAATTATTATTACTGAGATATACTAGTAGTTGAGAGAAAATAATATAGGTATATTGAACTTACAAGTATTATTTTCTAGATATTTTTCTATCATACAATAATTCTACCTTGAACAATTTGTCTAATGGAAAACCTTGATATATTCTATTTATGTTGAATATTTTACAACAAAAAATTACTATCGATTAAGTTTTCAAACTATTTCTCTGGATTCTTTCAACGTAAGTCAAGTATATAGTCTGTCCAAGCAAAGAAGACATTCTGGCAAAATGGGAAAATGACTCCAATATTGGTCCGAAAATTATAAATTTGGTCTTCAATTTTAGAGCAAAATGTTTTCTATAATTTGAGACCAAATTTATAATTTTTAAAACAATATTGACCGAACTGGAGTCATTTCCCCATCTTGCCGGAATGTCTTCTTTGCTTGGGCAGACTATACCTATGCGATTCAGTACAATTATTATCTTTGTGAATATTTTAATATTTTTTTTTAATCCGCTATTTCTTTACAATGAAATATCGATTGAAAATTGTAAAATTATTGGTTAAGAATTGAATTTTTTAAAACGAATACTTGTATTTTTCGAGTTGAACCTTTCATACATTTTCCTAAGAGTTCCTGTTTCCAGTTACATTAACTTTAAAAAAATTCTAAGTGAAATTTACAATTAGCGTGAACATTATCTAATCTTTTTCCTGTCTCCTTATTGTTCATTATTATTAATATCCTCTCCCTTCTTCTTTTCCTCTTAATTCTTCTTCTTGTTTTATCAATTCTCCTCATTTGTTACTTCTGACTACCTTTGTATAGTGTGTCCAAGCAAAGAAGACCCTCTGGCAAGATGGGAAATGACTCCAGCTTCGTCAATATTTGTTCAAGAATTATAAATGTGGTCTTTATAGTAAATCAAATTGTTTCCAATTTTAGAACAGGTTTTCTAATTTATAATTTTTAACTTCAACTTCTAGTATAGTCTGTCAAGCAAAGAAGACCCTCTGGCAAGATGAGTAAATAACTCCAGCTCGGTCAATATTGGTTCAAAAAATATTAATTTGTTCTCAAATTGTTATCAGAATGGTTCCTGCAATTGAGACCAAATCAATAATTTTTGAACCAATATTGACCTTGCTGGAGTCATTTTCCCATCATGCAAGAGGCTCTTCTTTGCTTGGTCAGACTATACCTATAGTCTGTCAAGCAATGAAGACCCTCTGGCAAGATGAGTAAATAACTCCAGCTCGGTCAATATTGGTTAAAAAAAATATTAATTTGTTCTGAAATTGTAGATCAGAATGTTTCCTACATTTCTAGATAAAATTGATAATTTTTGAACCAATATTGACCGAGCTGGAGTCATTTTCCCATCTTGCCAGAATTTCTTCTTTGGACAGCCAATACCTGGTCCATAACCGCGTATCTCAAATGCAGATATTCTTGTCATCCAAAATTATTTCAAACGCATTTTATTATTTATTAACTCGAGAATCACGGTAGAATAACAATATTATCTCATTAACATTCCATACTATGATTTAGAACAATGCAAATTTAGCCATTAGTCATTTCAATGATGTAATGATTGAATAGGCGATCCTTGGATGTGTCATTCCACTCTGTCATTTTCAAATGGATAAGATGCAGTTACACTGGCCAAGTTGCGTATCAACCGAATGATACTGTATCATGTGTGTGTTGCGTATCAACAGACCGATGTATAGTTCTCCAAGCAAAGAAGACCCTCTGGCAAGATAGGAGAATGACTCAAGGTCGGTCAATATTGATTCAAAAGTTATTGATTTGGTCTCAATCGGAGGAAATATTCTGATTCACAATTTGAGACTAAATCAATATTTTTTTGAACCAATATTGACCGACCTGGAGTAATTTTCTCATCTTGCCAGGGGGTCTTCTTTGCTTGGACAGACTAGCTTCCAAGCAAAGAAGACATTCTGGCAAAATGGAAAAATGACTCAGTTAATATTGGTTCGAAAATTGTTGATTTGTTCTCAATTGTAGGAAGCATTCTGATCTACAATTTGAGACCAAATCAATATAGTTTCAACCGAGCTGGAGTCATTTTCTCATCTTGCCAGAGGGTCTTCTTTGCTTGAACAGATTATAGAAATAGGAAGATGAATAATTTTTTTTCTATGTGAGCTTGTTGCCCACATGAGCTCTTGGAGTTGTGTGTCGACTACTTTTAACTAGTCTGGACAAACGGCTTATTTTCTCCTCTGAAAGATGGGATAGCGTTATCTATGTTTAATTGTCCCTGGTCAACGCTTGAACTCGGGTCCTAGCTATCAGACCGGCACGTTATCACTTACTCCAAAAAGCCATCCTACTGTTAAAATAGCAACCTACATTGCGCGATTATGGTGATCTACAAAAATAATTTATATATATTTGAATATTTTTTTGTACAACAATGAAAATGTATTGTGAACAATATTATCTTCAAAGTACTAAAATAATCAATTCTCATGTCAATCCAGCTGTTGAATTCAATATGGAATTAATTGGAAGTTTGTAACCGTGATGGTTATTGAGGTAATGTGCAAAATATGTAAATAAAAACTCAATTTCCCAACTTCAAATGGATGTAAATAGGACACCTTATTGTTGTCCGGTACCTATATAATATTGTAGAGAATTCAATTCCAGAGAAGAATGTTGACTCGAGTACTGTAACATTTTCTAAGACGTTATAAAACAGAATTAGACGTCTTGAATGACAAAATCGAAAAATCGCATCGGAAAATATTGCTAAATTTGGCCATAATCCATAGAACTATTTGAATGATGCAAATTTAATACACAAATAACTTTGACGTGAATATAACGGTGTCTTTTCTCGTTGATGAAACGTAAAATTAGTAAAAATACAGAATTCGTGAAATTTCAATGTTTGTGCAACGGGCTGAATGTGTATCAAATTTTCACCGTTTTGTATCACGTAGTGTGAACTAGCCTTATCAGCCGTGTGAATATCAATGAAGGAAATCCGTAAGCACTTCCTAACCTGTTTTACGAATATGGATTTGCTCAGATTGTTTTGTGTTCAACAATTTTGAAATTGGAAACCTTTCTGGGTTTTATTCTTAAAGTTTTCAAAAATAGTCATTGCTCTGCAGGAGTATCACGAATCTAAAAGACCAACTTGAATAAACATACTCCCACAGAGATTTCCAAACTAGTGTCATGTCATATGAGAAAAGTCAGTCCTCCATATTGGGTTAATAGGTGGAGCTACATCTTCTGTGAAAGCGGAAATTGTTTTTGTGATTAATTTGTTGTGTTTCCCCAGTGAAATGTGTCATAAAATCGTTTTAATTCTACAAAGATAGTTGAAAACTAATGTTTACCAATGAAACTAAACTACGTTCTGGAAACCTAACCCGTAAGTAAAATGATTCATACACTTCACAATCTTATAACCACTCCATTTGTTTTATTATTTGAAAAGAGGTCATTTAATTTGTACAATTGATACAAAACTATCAATTTTGGATTATTTACATCTTAAAATAGTTTTTCTATCACTTTAAACCGATTGTCATTGTAGTTAACCTGTATTTTCTTCGTCTCTAATCAGATTCTAGTATCCTAACCTATTTTCTCTTTTTGAATATTTCCAGCTCAAACCACCTTATCAAAGAATCCAAACAATTAATAAGGATAAATAGTAGTTATTTGCTTTGTTTTATCAAGCAAATTGAGGTATAACATGCCAATAAAGTTGATGTTTTAGTATTTTGATCAACATTTAGGTTAGCCTATTTGGAAAGTCAACTTGTTCAATCCTGAAAATTTTAATTGTCAACTTCGATACTAATTAGGTAATGATATACTAAAATACGCCAAATAATATGAATAAAAACTTTAATCAATTATAATTTTTGTTCCTTGATCAAGCTTAAGAACTTGATTGAATAGCTCATTGACTGTTGTTCCAATTGAGTTGTTAAATATTTTTGTCGATGGTTTATAATTCATTCAATATAAATATTTAATCTTGATATCCCAGGAATTTAATAAATATTTAATCTTGATAGGCTAATCATGAAATTATTTCAATTCAAGGTCGAAACTTGAATAGCTTGATGATTTTTCTCACCGTTAGTCTATGATTGGAGAATCTTAACACTAACTAAATAGAAGATAACTTAGTCTCTTGATTTTGATTTGAAAGTTGACAATATTATTGTAGTGAGAGAATTGACCCAGACTAAGGCAAATCTTGGGCAAGAAGTGCGGTAAGTTAGATCCCAGTTTACATCTTATCTTGAAATTATTTCGGTTCGTTTAACTTATCATTTCATCGTAGCTTATATCTAATGCGAGTTGGTATAGATAACACAAAAGTTCAGGCGGTTTCGTCTGTCTCTTGTACTTGATGTAACTTATTAACAGCTGATGTAAAGATTCTAAATTTTAAAACATCTAGGCATAGCCAAATGACAACTCTAATTGACATCAGTTTTTGCCTCGTATGCCTCAAGGTAGGCCTACGTTGTTACTGGTGCGACTGGAACAATATCAATCAGCTGTAGCCAATCACAGCATCCTTTAGCTTTAATAACAAGAGTTGTGATTGGCTACAGCTGATCGATATCGTTCCAGTCGCACCAGTAACAACGTACCTTGAGGCATTCGCGGCACATGTCTCGCACTGTCGATACGGGATGTATTCAGTTTCAAACTTTAGGAAACATTTTGATCTTCAATTTGAGACCAAATTTATAGTTTTTGAACCAATATTGACCGAGCCGGATTCATTTTCCCATCTTGCTAGAGTAAATTCTTTGCTTGGACAGACTATGTCTGTGTTCAATATAAATTTATCAAATAGTTTTTATGCAAAAAATAGTTGATAGTGATACAAACATAATGATTCCTTCTTGATATTAACTTACACTATTACATTTGTAATTAGCTTGTGACTAAAATTATCAACTGAAAATTAATGGTTTGTCTATTGAGACAAGTTTTAATAACATTTATAAAAAAAATTGTAATTAGCTATACAAATTTAACTGACTCTTCACCTACCATAATGTCACCCTCACCTCTTGAAATTAAAAATTTAAACTTCATTTATCAAAAATTTTGTGATCGTAAATAAGCAATTCCTTTAAGTTCCTTTGTTTTTGTAATTAGCGATTCCATTTTTAATTCAGTTTGCCAGCCTAATTATTGCAGTGGGCTTGGGCGTCACTAGCACTGCCTGGTCTGGGTTCGAGTCCCAGTAGGCATGGGTGTTTTTCCCCTCATCACCTTCGCACTCAATATCCATTACCCATTCACAAGCTAAAATGCTTTTGTGGGCATCACCCGCAATAAAAAATATGTCTTTCCACTCACCACAATGACATCTTCACCTCCTCAAACAAAAATAGACTAGGTACGCAAAGTTGTTTGTTTTCTATTCTGAGGATTATGCCCACATGAGCTCTTGGGCTTGTGCGCAGGTGTAATAAAAATAGGTATGCGAAGTTGTTTGTTTTTTAAGGGTGATGCCCACATGGGTTCTTGGACTTGTGCGTGGGTAATTAGAGGGATATTGATGAGATATGACACTAATTTTTAGGCAGTCGAAATCAACGTTCCATCATATCATTCAAAAGAGGGGTCTGTCTGTCTGTCTCAATGGCTCAACAGCCCACGAAGGGCCTATGCCTACTAGCTGGTTGCCAGTTTCTTACTTTTAGTGCATTTCATTTGTAAAAATGCACGATTGGTCTTGCCTTGACAATCGAAAATTTATGATGTGATATATTTTTTACACGTTTCCGAGCCCCTAGAACACGAATCTGATGTCCGTTCAAATTCATATATCTCTATATATATATATATATATTTATATATGTACAGATTCTTGTTAACACGATAACTCCCGAAGGGCGTGTTGGAGAGCGACCAAATTTTGCACAAAAATCATTAGTGTTTATATCTCGGTCAAGTTCGTTAACCAGCCAAATTGGTCCAAGGGTAGGGGGTGAAATTAGGGGATGAAAATTTTGAAAAATCACTACAAATCGACCAATAACGTGATCGTTTTGAAAATTGGTGGGTATAATACCCTTATTATTCCCTACAATTTGAGCCATCAACGAAAAAAATCCAATCAAAAATGGCAGAGAAAATGGCGAATAACACAATGCCAAAAATTGTGTTTTTCGAAAACGGCGCCTTTGAATTCATACCCTGAATAGCTCATTATAAGTCATATGATTTGAGCCATCATAGAATTGCATTTGAAATGCACTCTTTCCGACCGCCAGCTGCCGGAGCGAATTTTTTTTCACTATACAGTCATTCCAAGCAAAGAAGAAACCCCGAAAAAGGTGTGTATCTATGTGATTGTGCTATATTAAGAGAATTCTTCCCGGTCAAGTATCGAACTCAGATCCTCTCTAGAAGATCTCATGAAGGGGTACGGTATCTGATGAAAGTTTAAGAATCGCTGATCTGAATATGATGATAAAAATTTCTTAAATAATATGGGCCAAAGGCCTAATTGATGTTGATTGAAAAAGCACTATCCCATGATGAATCAAATAAAAAAATAATAATCTAATAATTTATAATAATAACAATAAAGTAATTCCCATCAGAATAATAATTCTGATATAACTTAATAACATAAGTATTCCCAAGAAAAATTTACTCAAATAATCTGTTTATCCTGAATAGCTTGGTAAACGCTGAGGGTCTCACAGTAATGTGTGGTTTGATAATGTCATGTTTTTTTTTTAATAATTATGAATTTTAATATTTTCATTTTTGTGTGTGAACATAAGAGTTATCGTATTCACTGATTTTCTATTATGACATAAGTTCACTAGTCATAGTAAAAAATGACAATAATTTCAACTTGAGTAGTTAATAATTTAATTTTTATTTTTCCATCGTTCATCATTTTTGTGTGTAAACATGAGAGTTCAACACAATCTACAGATTTTCTATGATGACAAAAAATCATTAGTCATAGTAAAAAAATACAATAATTTTTAATAACCGGTGTGACATAATTTCATTAAAATACACTGACGTAAGGAATTGCCTAGTTATAGTCTTTCCAAGCAAAGAAGGCATTCTGGTAAGATGGGAAAATGACTACTTCAGCTCGTTCAATATTGGTTCAAAAATTATAATTTCTGTCTTAAATTGTAGGAAACATTCTGATCTACAATTGGAGATCCGATTTATAATTTTTGTACCAATATTGACCGAGCTGGAGTCATTTTCCCATCTTGCCAGAATATCTTCTTTGCTTGGACAGACTATACTTATAAGAAATTCGATTAAATAAATTTTGTTTGGAGTGATGAATTTTTATGACATGATTAAATAGATAATGTTACTTATTCTCATTACAAGACTACAAAGCCTTACTTTTAATATTGTTTTAAAAGTGGGTATACTCGTAAAAATAGTCTAGATTTGATAAATTTTAATTTAATAACTTATTAGATCTTTATTGGCTGTAGAAGCTGTATTCTATGTTCATAAATAACGGCGCTATCTGTTCCTAGAGATTAGCCTACATGTAGTCTACTATGTAGCCTAAACATCATCATTCACTTGCTTAAAAGTCGCAATTGTAGCAAAAAAAAAAAAATATATATATATATATATATATATATATTGGAGCTAAGAATACATTCTGGTAAATTATTGGTTTATCAATGTTATAGGCTACGTGTATATTGAAAATATATGCTGGTCAAGTTCATGTTATACGTGAGTTCAATGCAGATTCTTAAGAGAAATTGAATGCCGAAAACAGAACCACAAATCAATATATCAATCAATCAATCGTCATTTATTGAATAACTAGCTTAGCGTTGACAGACGTTTTCTCATGTTAAATTTGAGTAAAATATAGATTTACTAGCCGGCAGGCTCGCTTCGCTCGCCTTCTCCACTTAGCCAGGGGGCTCCGCCCCCTAGACCCCCGACAGTATAGGCAGTGTAAGTGAGTCAAACAGGCTTCGCTTCGCTCGCCTGCATGACCTCTGTCAGTATAAGGTGAGACAAACAGGCTCGATTTGCTCGCCTGCAAATTCCGTTCAGAAGGGATTTAAAATTCATTGAACACAGTATTTCTAGACCTAATCTGGACTTGTTCACCAAATTTCGACATTTTCTACCAATTTATTCTCGAAAAATCCAAGAAAAACTCTGAAAATTCCGAAAAATAGTAAAACGCTGATATTGAGCCTAACCTTGGGAACTATATCGGACATAGTTTGAAACTTGACTCAATATCTTCAAATTAGTTTATCTATAATCTCACTGAACCATTGAATTTACAGTAAGGATTGCTCGTATCAAGGCGAAAGATATGCAACCCGCAATACATCTACAATTTTGAAAACCTGATTACTGGCGTAATCTTGAACGGATTGCAAAAAAAATTTAACACAACATTTCTAGACCTTATCTGAACCTACCTACCAAATATCAATATTTTCTACCGATTGGTTCTTGAAAAAATTGAGAAAATGCCGGAAAACTATAGATAAACTTAAATATTTGGCGTATCCTTGAAAAGTTTTTAAAATCCTTTCTTAGCGCGCGTCTAAACTTCCAACTGAACATGCCTTCCAAATTTGAACGCATTCGGTTCCGTGGATTTTTAGTTCTGGTGATGAATGAATCAGTCAGTCAGTGCTATTTCGCTTGTATAGATATAGATCAATCATCATTCATTGAATAATACATTTGGGTGAGTGCAAAAGGCTCATGCCCTAAACTGCTCCTCTAACAATGTATACTACACAGTCCGAAACTAGTTATGTTAAATCATGAAACTAATATTACAGATTTCCACTTAAGGGTGGATGTTAGTGGACGACAAACTGCCGAACGGCAAAATCATTTCCCATAAGAACAATGTAATTTCTATCAATCTCTTGGAACAGATAGCGCCGTTATTTATGAACACAATTCCACGTTCTTTATGTCATTGGAAAGAGAATTAAATTCTCCAGGGGTGTGATTTCTCACTTTTTCGATTTTTAGTTCATCTCAATAAATAAGAGTCTAATGCTTTTATAGTTATTACACGGATATTATTATTAATGCTTTTATAGTTAATTGATTATATGATAATTATAAATGAAAAGACAAGATGTTATCTTGACAAGGACAAGTCAAAGACAAGGTTTTGTCTTTTCATTTATTATGGATAACTACCACAATATCAATTTCACTACTACTCAAAGAGTATACGATAATTATTGAAATAAACTAAAAATCGAAAAAGTAAAAAATCACGCCCCTGGAGAATTGAATTCTCTTTCCAATGACATAAAGAACGTGAAATTCTGTCCATAAATAGAGGCTATCTGCTCCAAGAGATTGATAAAAATTACATTGTTCTTATGGGACTTAATTCTGCCGTTCGGCAGCTTGCCGACTACTACTGCCCACTCTTAAAAAAATCCACTTGATTAGAGATATTACTAGGTGTCACAGAGATATTTACTAGAAATGAGTAAAACGGCTAGTAAATATTTACTAGTAAAATGAGTAAACGACTCAACACATCGATGTACGTTTATTTTGTTTTGAAATTCTGTATCGCGATAATGTTTAGTCTGTCCAAGCAAAGAAGACATTCTGGCAAAATGGGAAAATTTTGCCAGCTCGGCTAATATTGGTTCGAAAATTATAAATTTAGTCTCAAAAAGTATATCAGAATGTTTCCTACAATTCGAGACCAAATTGAAAATTTTTGAACCAATATTGACCTAGCTGGAGTCATTTTCCCATCTTGCCAGAGGGTCTTCTTTGCTTGAACAGACAATACTTATGAGAAAATCGATTGTATAAATTTTGTTTGGAATGAAAATAATTTTAATAAAATAATAAATTTTTTTGACACGATTAAAAAGATAATGTGACTTATTGTCATTACAAGACGTTTTTCAACATACCGTCAAATCCAAATTTGAAAAGTCACTGAAGTTGTCATGATGTACAGCGCTTGGATACAGAATTTTTAAAATTCTTTATTCTTTCTTTACAATTGCGACTTGTTTCCAAGTATTTTAAGCAAAGGTATTTTAAGCTAACCTAACCTAACCTATGAGTGATGATGAAGAAGGTTTAAAGTATTTTAAGCTAACCTAACTTAACCTAACCTAACCTAACCTAACCTATGAGTGATGATGAATGATGATGATGAAGGTTTAAAATGTAGGATATATGTCTATCCACAATAGACCCTTTACATCATTTGTTAACACCACGTACAAGAGACAGACAAAACCGCCTAACTTTTTGGCTTCAGCTGTACTGGTCTTGGTCGTACCATTGACCTTTATCTTACCGTAATATAGTCGGTCCAAACAAAGAGAACCCTCTGGCAAGATGGGAAATTGACTCCAGATTGGTCAATATTTTTCAAGAATTATAAATTTGGTCTTGATAGTAGATCAAATTGTTTCCTACAATTTGAGACAAAATTGATAATTTTTGAACCAATATTGACCGAGCTTGAGTAATTTTCCCATATTGCCAGAGGGTCTTCTTCGCTTGGACAGACTATATTTTCCTGCATTTTACTCGTATATTACGTTTTTCAACTCCAGCCAATATAAAAATAAATTTTAAATTGCTTCTTATCATGAATGATATCTATGAATGTTATGTAATGTTATTTATCTATTGTATGTTATCCAATCTCACCCCTTTCTTCCCCTATGTTGCAGATCCATCGCCATCATGCCTTTCGCCCCCCCTCCACCTCCCCCCCCTCCTGGACCACCCCCTCCCCCAACGGGCCCCCCTCCAGCAGTCACCCCCGCATCGGATCCCAATCAGCGAAATCAGCTGTTGCAGTCGATACGCAAGGGTACGAGTTTGAAGAAGACTGTTACTAATGATAGGAGCGCGCCGGCGGTTTCAGGTTGGTTGAGTTATTTTTTAGATGGACTATAATCTGTCAATTTCTCATTAATCTATCATTTTTAGACGGTCCCGGCCAAGGTGTATAGAAGAGTAGAGGTGGGGCAGAGTGAAGCAGCTGGCTGAGGAAGCTATGACTATGATAGTCTACTGTTGTCACGGAGTTCCTCTAGTCAAAAATATAGTATTGATTTCCCTATCCTTGACGAAAAATTGTACGCTTTTTCCAATTTACAAAATACAGAATTATTTAATAGATAAATTTCTTATATGAGCTTGTAGATAATTTGAAGACCTACATTTTGAGTGATTTAAATCTATATTTTACTCAAATTCAATTTGAGAAAAACTCCGTCAACATGTCTCGGGAATGCTCTGCAGCTGGGCTAATTCAATAAGATAAGATAATATCATTGCATTCGATAGCATTGCTATCCATAATTGCATTAACCCAGCTGCAGATTATTCCCGAGACACGTTAACGGACTTTTTCTCATGTTAAATTGAGTAAAATATAGATTTAAATCACTCAAAATGTAGGTCTTGAAATTCTCTACAAGCTCATACAAGAAATTTATCTATTAAACAATTCTGTATTTGGTAAATTAGAAAAAGCGTACGATTTTCCGTCAAGGATAAATTCTAAATCAATGCTAAATTTTTGACTAGAGGAACTCCGTGACGTCAGTATCATAGCCAGCTGCTTCACTCTGCCCCACCTCTGCTATTCTATACACCTTGGGTCTCGGCTGCCTAAAAAAGCAGTCGTTAGGTCATGTCATGTCAGAGACCCTGAAACTGATCAGGTGCGACCTGAAAACTCTGAAACCAGACCTTAGCCAGCAAGGTCACACGATATTATTATTATTTTTTTAGAGACTCCATGCAGATATGGAAAATTGAAGATTTCATGAAAAATGTCAATTTTCCACTCTATCTTGATATAGTCCGTCCAAGCAAAGAAGACATTCTGGCAAGATGGGGAAATTACTCCAGCTCGGTCAATATTGGTTAAAAAATTATGAATTTGGTCTCAAATTGTAGGAAACATTCTGATCTACAATTTGAGACCAAATTGATAAGGTTTGAACCAATATTGACCGATCTGGAGTCATTTCCCCATCTTGCCAGAATGTCTTGTTTGCTCGTCTTATATGTCAAAGTAGGTGAAGATTAGATTAGTGATGTCAATAATCTCTTCATTTCCTAACCACTTCCCTTCAAAATTTCATTTAAGTATTGAGCTGCTACAATGTAAAAAAATCTTTCTGAAACGGAAAAGTAAATAAAAAGTAATTGATATGTTTTGAAATGCAACTTGAAAAAGGCTGTTATCTTTCAAGAACCAGCTTACTTCCTTTAAAAACTTTGATAAGAGCCCACATAAACAAAACACTATTGTGTATAGTCTGTCCAAGCAAAGAAGACCCTCTGGCAAGATGGGGAAATGACTCAAGCTCGGTCAATATTGGTTCAACAATTTTCAATTTGGTCTCAAATTGTTGGAAACATTCTGATCTACTATTTGAGATTGAATTTATAATTTTTGAACCAATATTGAACGAGCTGGAGTCATTTTCTCATCTTGCCAGAGGGTCTTCTTTGCTTGGACAGACAATATCAATGTTGAAACTAATGTGTTTAGTTGGTTTCAAATATAAGGGCGGTTGACATATAACTGTTATTAATGCTCAGCTCGGTCAGGACAGTCTGGAGCTGTCTTTGTGAGTGAATCAGTATAGCTGGGGTCGCTCTTGTTTCGATGTAGTCTTGCAGACAGCTCGCCGACTGTCTTGAAAGAGCTGGGAATAAATAACGGTCACTCGTAAACTGTCTCAATTTTTGTGCACAACCTTTACTGCATTTTTTCAACTCGTGAAATAATATTCTGATTCTAATTGTCCCTACTGTAATAGATTTCAAATGAGTAAATAATTCATTGACACGTATTTGAAATCTACTGCAGTAGAGACAATTAGTAAATATACAGGGTGTTTCAGGAGGAATGTGCAATACTTCTCCCAGCTGATTCCTTACACCAAGTAGACAAAAAGTTCCATGGGACCAACCCCTAAAAACGCTTTGTTACTGAGATAACAATGGCGGAAAATTGAATTTTTCAAAATATAATAATTTTTCTAATTTTTTAGAGGCTTTAGTGAGGTTTCAAAATAAGCAATTCCTATGTAAAATTAGCTGAGGAATTCAATGAAACCAGTTCCAAGTTTGTAACTTTAACGGTTATTGAGATAATTGGAAAACTATGCTAGAAAACGCCATTTTTCAACAATAAGGGTTATAACTGGATAAGGAATCATAAAATTGTATTTATTATCAATGGAAGTTGAAGAGAGTCCGATTCTAAAGAAAAAGTTGAATGGCGGCGATTGTGTAAATCTTACGCAAATCTCAGAAATGGCGATCAAAAATAAAAAAATTGCTACTAAACACAAATTCATCACTTGTGCTATGTTTTGTCATTTTGCGATTTTTGATCTCCATTTCTGAGATTTGGGTAAGATTTACTCAATCGCCGCCATTCAAATTTTTCTTCAGAATCGGACTCTCTTCAACTTCCATTGATTAAAAATTCAATTTTATGATTCCTTATCCAGTTGTAACCCTTATTGTTGAAAAATGGCGTTTTAAATAAACGTTAAAGTTACAAACTTGGAACTGGTTTTTATTGAATTCCTCAGCTAATTTTACATAGGAATTGCTTATTTTGGAACCTCTAAATATTAGAAAAATTCATATTATTTTGGAAAATCTCAATTTTCCGCCATTGTTATCTCAGTAACAAAGCGTTTTTGGGGGTTGGTCCCATGGAACTTTTTTGTCTACTTGGTGTAAGGAATCAGCCTGAGAAGTATTGCACATTCCTCCTGAAACATCCTGGATATACTACACTGATTTTTTACATTTATAAATTATATTTCAAATATTGTTCACTATAATTTATGTAGGTGATGAGATGAGTAATAAATATCTAGATTTATTTGATTTAATTACAAATATATATTTTATAAAATTATATTTTAATTATAAATATATATTTCTTTTTATTTACAAATTACAATATAATATTATACTAAATCAGTGATTAAGTAAACTACATGTATACTATAATTCTATTTTCAAAAAAAGTTGATATAGTCTGTCCAAGTAAAGAAGACATTCTGGCAAGATGGGAAAATGACTCCAGTACGATCAATATTGTTTCAAAAATTATGAAATCGGTTTCAAATTGTAGGAAACAATCTGATCTACTATTTGAGAGTAAATGTATAATTTTTGAACGAATATTGACCGTGTGAAAATCTTAATTTAAAATAATAATTGGAAAATTTAAATTGCAAAAATGTTTTATTTTCCAGGAGGGAAATCGGGTAGTTCGGGGGGTAGTGGGCCCCCCTCATTGGGGAGTCCATCGTCGGGGGGGAGTCCTAAGTCGATAGGCAGTGGCTCAGCCACCCTGGGTCGTAGCAATGCTCTGGCTGGACTGTTTGCTGGAGGTATGCCTAAGCTGAAACCCACGGGACTTGATATTGGTGAGTAGTTAGTAACTTAAATTTATACGTTTATAAATTAAACTTTCTCAGGTGTAGTCTGTCGAAGCAAAGAAGACCCTATGGCAAGATGGGAAAATTACTCTAGCTTGGTCAATATTTGTTCAAAAATTATCAATTTTGTCTCAAATTGTAGGAAACAATTTGATCTACTATCAAGACCGTGTACCGTCTACTACCAAGCAGAATGTTTTCCACAATTTGTGACCAAATTGATAATTTTTGAACCAATTTTGACCGAGCTTGAGTCATTTCCCCATTTTGCCAGAGGGTCTTCTTTGCTTGGGCACGCTATACTATCATGTATGTTTGTAAAGTTATTACAAGAAGGTTAAGGTATCATTGTATGTAAAGTTATCATAAGAAGGTTAAGGTATCATTGTATGTAAAGTTATTATTTTCAATGATTAGAACTATTTTTATATTGTTTCTCTGTACATTTTATCATGCCCAATATGAGTCAAAAATTTTTATTCAATAAATTAGAAAAATCATCAGTACCAGTAGAATATAGGCTATGTTTATAACATGTGAGATGAGGAGAGACTACTCCAAGCCCAGTGTAATATTTTTCTGGTTTAAGTAATGGATCTAAATGGATTGAAAATGTCTTATTAATTTATTACTATTTTTATTCAAAATAACATGAGGGTTCAACGATTTGGATCTCTAATGATTGATTTATTTTCAAAATCAATTTCATCAATCCATCTTTGCCACAAATAATTCAAATTTCAACCAAAACTATATAAATTATCGAAAACCGATACAGATGGCACTGATGGGTGGGAACACTTGTCGAATTGTAGAATTGTAAACTTGTAGCTCATTTCCTTTGTGAAACGCCTGTAATTAACAACTTGTTATCACAAGTACTTGTCAGTAACCATGGTTAATAACAAGACTTGTTGCTTTGTGAAATTGGGCCCTGGTCAATCACGGTTGACATTCCTTCAAAATGGCCAATTAAAGCAAGAGTAACTGCTTATGCACAGATTTGAAAATCTCTATATATAAAAGCGAAATGGCACTGACTCATTCATTCATTCATCACCAGAACTAAAAATCCACTGAACCGAATGCGTTCAAATTTGGCAGGCATGTTCAGTTGGACGTTTAGACGCGCGCTAAGAACGGATTTTTAAAACTTTTCAAGGATACGACAAATATTTTAGTTTTTCTAGAGTTTTTCAACGTTTTCTTCATTTTTTCGAGAACCAATCTGTAGAAAATCTTGATATTTGGTGGGCAGGTTCAGATAAGGTCTAGAAATGTTGTGTTAAAATATTTTTGCAATCCGTTCAAGATTACGCCAGTAATCAGGTTTTCAAAATTGTAGATGTGTTGCGGGTTGCATATCTTCCGCCTTGATACGACCAATCCTAACTGTAAATTCAATGGTTCAGCGAGATTTTAGATGAACTAATTTGGAAGATCAAGTTTGAATCATTGAATCAAGTTTCAAACTATATATACTTCCAATATACTTCCCAAGGTTACGCTTAATATTAGCGTTTAACTATTTTTTGGAATTTTTGGAGTTTTTCTTAGATTTTTCTAGAACAAATTGGCAGAAAATGTTGAAATTAGGTGAACACGTCCAGATCAGGTGTAAAAAAGATGAAATAAATTTCGAATACCTTCTGAACGGAATTTGTAGGCGAGCGAAGCGAGCCTGTTTGTCTCAGCTGTCACTGACAGAGGTTTTGCAGGCGAGCGAAGCGAGCCTGTTTGACTCACTTACACTGCCTATACTGTCGCGGGTCCAGGGGCGGAGTCCCTGGCTAGGCGGAGAAGGCGAGCGAAGCGAGCCTGCCGGCTAGTTTTCAAATAAAATCACTCCAGTCAACATACCACTGGTGAGATGTTATGAGAGACATTTATGTTGAGAGTGGGACTATTTTCATTTTGACTGCTGGCAGCATTGAACAGCTGCCATTTTGAAAGAATGTCTTCTTTGCTCGACAAGACTATACCCATAATTTCCCACTATTCTTTTGTGTCTGTAATATCTAACCTTTTTTTCTTTTCCAGGACAATCCAACTCTAATCAATCACAGTCTCTAACTTCGTTACCAGTAGCTAATGCTTCGTCACTACATACAGTAAGTTTTAAATTTCAATTTACAGTATATTTCTCATCTACAACTACTATAGTCTGTCCAAGCAAAGAAGGCATTCTGGCAAGCTGGGAAAATGACTTCAGCTCGGTCAATATCGATTGGATTAACAATCTTAACTTTGGTCTCAAATCGTAGGAGACATTTTGATCTACAATTTGAAACCAAATTTTTTAATTATTGGTGATCCAATATTGATCGAGCTGGAGTCATTTTCCTAACCTGTCAGAATGTCTTCTTTGCTTGGACAGAACATAGCCGCAGTCAAAAATAAAACATTTCATTTGTTGTTTTTACAACGTTTTACCTAACTTGCTTTGGGTGTTGTCTGTCAGGTTGGAATTTTGTAAATTAATTTTCGCTACACTTCACGGAAATAAGGTGCTTACCAGTCCCTATGTAGACTAGGAAGTCGTCATTTACATACATAATCAATCAGCTGTTGTCCTCGAGCGGAAAGAAGTCCTTTCCATGCAAGGACCATCCCTTTCCAAGCGTGGACAGCTGGCGCCATCTAGCGAGTGAAAATACAACTACAATCTCTTTCTGTGAAACTGCCAGGAATTTGTCAAAAACAAGAAACTTTGTATTGCTATTGTACAATTTAGAATGATCGTACAAAAACTATCATGAGCTTAAACGTTTCTGGACTAAGAAAATCGAGTATTCTGATAGTTTTCAAGTAATATCCAATTGATTAAATCAATAAACTTGTGATGCAAACTTTCAATTCTTGGCAGTTCAGCCTACTCCAGATTCAGCTCAGCCAAAGCTAGTATAGTAAGTTATCCGGTCTAGCTGTTCTTAGCTCTCATTAATCCTATTTGTATTGTTCATTTATGAGATTAGATTAATAAAATTTACCGAGATTATTTTAATAAAATTTAAAAGTGTACCGAAAAAAATTATACACTCACTCGCCCAGGAAGTTTTTTACAGTATTCGGAATTATTCCCAGGCTCGGCAAGCCTCGCCCGGGAAACTATCCTCATACTGTAAACTTTTCCTTCCCGGGCTTGTGGCGTAATGTACTATTTCATCCACTTCCCGACGAGCTAGAGACTTGAAACTTTCAGGATAGATCAAAACCTGATGATAATCCAACCTTCAATAGTTTTTATTATGATTCATTTTGTATTTTGATTAACTTTTACAAATTGTGACATCTGCGGAAAGAAATGCTATCCTGAACACTTGTCGAATTATCAAAATGTGACGTACATGTAAAACTAAAAAGATAAAAATAAATATATTAAAAAACTTTTAAAACCCAACGTTCTAAAAACCGACTAAAAATAAGAATATAAATTTTATTATTAACATAACATGTCTTAGAGCTTAGACTGAAACCGTTGGGTGCATTTATAATAACATAGCTTAACAATTCAAAAAAATTCCATAAATCATTAATATGTATAGCTGATATGCTAGAATAATCATCATAAATGCACCCAACGGTTTTAGTCTAAGCTCTAAGACATGTTATGATAATAATACAATTTATTTTCTTATTTTTAGATGATTATTCTAGCATATCAGCTACACATATTAATAATTTATGGAATTTTTTGGAATTGTTAAGCTATGTTATTATAAATGCACCCAACGGTTTTAGTCTAAGCTCTAAGACATGTTATGATAATAATACAATTTATTTTCTTATTTTCAGTCGGTTTAAAAGCGTTGGGTTTTAAAAGTTTTCTAATATATTTCTTTATTTCTCGAATCTGATTGGTACGTTTTTACAGAAAATGGAGAACACTAGGAGACAGTTGTCAGTGGATGTGAAGAACAGAGGACCTCCTCCTCAACCTCCCCCCGCTAATCAAAAGCCCACAATGCCTCAGGTGAGAGAAATTGATTGATTTTTTTACTATAAATTACATTCCCTTGTCTGTTGGGACCTATGGCAAACACTACTAGTTGATGTAATCAAAATTATCTGTAGCAGATAACTATAAAATATAGTCCATTCACGATGGCTTGAGACGAGATAAACAAAAGCTCTGCTTGTGTGTGTGTGTGCGCGCGCGCGACTGGAGTGGCTTCGTTTTAGCCACGTCCTAAACAAGTCGAAATCCCGAATTTCGTTGACGGGACTGTAACCAAAGCATTCACACAAAATCTTTTACTATAATTGTTTGTTCATTTCAGGTTAATGCAGTCGAGAGACAACCGAATCAAGCAATTTCCCAATGTGTATCTATAAAAGGGATTACTTAAAGATACTTATTTTGAATTGCCTACAACAAAATTCGGGATTTCGGAATTGCTGTGACTTGTTTATGTCGTTGCTAAAACGAAGCCACTCCAGTTGCACACACACACACACATACATGCAGAGCTCTTCTTTATCTCGTCTCAAGCCATCGTGAATGGACTATAGTTCACGTAATCAAAATTATCTATAGCAGATAACTATTTTTTTTGTCAATGGCGCAACAGCCCTATGAAGGGCCTAGGCCTACCAGCTGGTTGCCGGTTTCATATTCACCAAACTATAGAGTCCATCCAAGCAAAGAAGACACTCCGGCAAGACGGGGAAACGACTCCAGCCCGGCCAATACCGGCCCAAAAGCCATAAATTCTCAAAAGAACCCACAGCCCCCGAACCAACACCGACCGAGCCAAAGCCACCCCCACCCCGCCAGAATGCCCTCCCAGCCCGGACAGAAAATACAGCAGGCGAATAATCATCAACCAGGATAGAGGTAACGTGTGGTTAGCACGTCGATCCTCTCAACCATAAGCCAGTCTTCACAACCAAGTGAAGATGCAGAACACCTCTGAATAACATGCAGATAATCAATTAGAGTGTAACTCTATTTTTCTCTGGAGGAATTACTATTCCTCCAGAAATGGGAAATGACTGACTGTCTCTACTAACGACAGCCAATCTCCCAAAGGAGGGAACTATAAATTAGTGACAATAATTTATTGTAAGCACGGATGTTGATGAGCACTAAATGGTAGAAAAGTATTGTCTTCAGTTTTATTATCCGGAAATATATATTTTCCTACAAATTTTTTTCACATTTGATGGTAACTGTAGGAAAAATGTAATGTGTAACTTGAGCTTAAAGTGTACTCGAGAAACTTTTTCACTCGCCTCCGGCTCGTGAAAAAAAAACTGTTTCACTCGATGCAGCAATCTAACACTTTAGGCACTAGTTACACAAATAACTATTTGTTTAGTTTACTCATTTGCTATTTTATTGTATTTTAATTACAGTATTTCATATAGAAGAATTGTAGGCTACAATGATGATTTGTTTTTTTGTTATAACCTATTCACGATCACTTAAGGCTAAACAAACATTTTGCGTGTGTGTTCGTGTAAAGGTAGGTTTTCCTTTATAGGGAACAGTACGGCGGTCGGCCACAGTTGAACAGCTAAAGCCAATCACAGCTCTTGTCTTTTCCTTGAACTTGAACAACAAGACTTGTTTATTTAAATTTGAAAATTACTAAAAAGTCAAAACACGTTATGTTTAAATAAAAATTATTTAAAAAGGGGTACTGAGATCTACATTTTTTGATTAGTACGGTAGCCGTTGGAAAAAGGAAATGTTGAAAATTATATTATATATATTGTATTTCTGGCGAAATAATTATTTTTATTATTTTTCCAGAGCGCATCAGACTCAGTACTAACTGGCCAATCAGCTGTGGGAGGGCGGAGTCATAGCACCACATCTCTCAACCAGCAAGCGCCCACAAGCAACGGTTGGTCTAGCACCCAGTTGCCAAGAAAGGCGCCCGTGGGTGGCTACGGCAAGCCACACGTGGCACCCAAACCTCCGCAGGCCACAAGTGGTTCGCCACAAGTGGCCAATGGTGGCAGTTTGAAGCCGTGTCCCCCTCCTAAGAGGCCAACAGCTGGTATGGTGGCCAGAGCGCATAGTATGCGAGCACCCAAGAGTCCTCCAATTGCGCCTTTGCAAACTGGTAAGTGATAAAGTTGGGTTAGGTTTGTGTGAGTCTACAATTTCAATCTTTGCTTTCTTCTTATTTCACTATTACTCAAGTGCATTCAATTCTGGAGTAAGTGTTAATTTTATTTATTTATTCATTTACAGAAAATAATAAACTTATTGGCTAAGAACGTCTTTATATCAAATTTTGATAAATGATGAGTTCGAAACCAGGTTATCTTTTTTTGCTTCACTTTTAATTTTGGCGAAAAACTGTCAATTCATGAGGGAAAATTCAATTTGGCGGGAAAAGTATACATATAGAGGGGGAAAATGTAAATTTTGGCGGAAAACATCTGAAATGAAAATAAATTAAATTTTGGCGGTAAAATGTCGAGAGAGAATTTAAATGTAGAGGGAACAATTAAATTTTGGCGGGAATATTATGATTAATTCAGTGAAACGAGTTTCTGTTTTGGCGGGAAATGTTTTGATTTTTTATGGGGGATGCGCTATTTGCCAATTAGAGTTGTCATTTACGCCTATAGCCGTCCACAGAATAACTAAGGACGACCAATTTTTCGACTACACTACCTGTTTCTCCCTGCGGTGTTGCCGCTTTGTACTCAGGGGTAGCTAGTAAGAAAGTGTGTGAGGGAGAAGGAGTGATGTTTTGTTTGGGTGAGGAGAATGAGGGTGGACAACAGTAGCAACAGGGCTCAGCAGTCACAGTGACCTTGGTTATTTCAATGATCTGTGGTTCAGTATAGATTATGGTTTTTGTATCAAAAGAGACAATAGATGCTTTACATCAGCTGTTAGTAGGTTACATCTCATGCAAGAAACAGACAAACTGGGGCTCTATAAAAAGGGGGTAGACGCACGGTCCGCCATTCTGTGGACAACTTTTAGCGCCAAATTTGAATTCATTTAATTCGACAATCAAACATATGATTAATGATGAAAATTATGTTAGAAAAAATGATACTTCACAGAGCATTGAATTTTCAGTCTGGCAATTTTTAAGTCAAAATTTTAACCTTGATTCATCTTCCTTCATCTGGCAAATTTGTATTTTTTAATTTCAGTTTTATGATAAAAATGGTTATATTTTTTTGCAATTTGATGCTAAGCAATATGAACCATTTTATATCCTATTATATTAAGCGAGCAATTTCTGTATGTATGTTTGTATGTATGTATGTTTGTGGAACCACGGATCTAGAAAACGGCTCTAACGATTTCCTCGAAATTTGAAATGTAATATAACCGTGATGGAAAAATAAGATTGCACCAGGTCTCATGTCTGGGAAAACTCTCTGGCAGGATTAATAAAAGAATAAAATATTCATTATTCAGGCATAATCCCAAGTACTGCGTATAATGGCTGTTATTGTTGGCTGACCAACGCTATCCAGCTGGAGTGAATGGAGTTACATTCAAGTCTATAACACATGTTGATGATTGTCAAAAAATTGTGAGAGGTGATCATATCAATTTTTAATCTATTTTTTACAAGGAGGTTCCTTGATTTTTTCCAAACAAATTTATGTAATTCAACAGTTCGGCCGCAGCTTCAGAGCGAAGCTCGGCACCAGATATTGACAAATTAACCTCCAAGATTTCAAAACAATAACTTCATTCATTTGCTCAACTTGATAAACATCTGTTGATCGTCTCTATCATCAAAAATATTCATATGAATTGAAACCTGGCGCTAAAAGTTGACCACAAAATGGCGGACCGTGCGTCTACCCCCTTTCTATAGAGCCCTAAGAAAAACCGCTTTACTTTATGACGTCAGCTATATTCTTTCCCACTCCCTTCCTCACTTCTCCACCTCAATTTCTGAATTCCTCTTTTATTCTACTTCTCTCTCCTATTACTTTTTTCCCCTCTGTCTGATGAGACTTATCGTGAATTGCAATTTGAATTACAAGTTCATTATTCGCAAGTGTGTCCTCTACTGTTTTTATTAGCTATCTCCCAACACACCTGTTTAAATACATTAAAATTAATGTAGCATTGCACAGTGCTATTCAATTTTGGTAGTTTTAAAGTCATGTTAGTTCAACTATATGTTGCAATGTATCATTAGTAATAAGTGTTTGAATTATTCTACTGTCTTACTTTGTTATTAAGAAATTATTCTTACTTTCGATCATTATTACTAATTTCTGTTATTTTTTATCTGCTATTAGACTTTACACTAGAATTGTTGAAAATTCGGGAAAGTTTATAATCTACATGCAAATTTTCAAAAAAAATTGTTGGAAATTCCATGAAAATATAATCAATAATCAGTGTGTCTCTAGTGTTTGGAAAATATATTGTGAGTATCTTGCTTTTGGTTCAAAATAATATGATTTAAATGATTGAATTACAGTTTTTTATTTTAAATAATTATCAAAGTACCCTTTTTAATTATTTTTCAATGCATGACATGTTTCAACTAATTAGTACTTTGATAATTATTTGAGATAAAAAACTGATAAAAGTAGTCCTGAGATAAGGAAAACACGATTATATTACAGTATGATATGATTGTGTCTTGTAATACAAGTGCGTATTTTAACAAGCTTGTAAAATTCTAAGCAAACGCTTGTAAATAGTAATAGAGTTGCTTGGAACAAATATAATTGGGAAAAAATCGAAAATATTCTCATTGTTTCTAATGGTGGGGAGACCCTTAGAGGTAGTTCCACCTTGCCAATGTGTACTTGGCTAAATACTGATCACCCATCCAAGAGCAGTCCACAGTGTACGTGACTCAACATCACAATAATTGATAGATCATCGATATTGGGGAAATATAATGGATAATAGGATGTAAGAGGCATAATCAAATGTAATACACAACTGTAGAACACAATACTTGATGATTTATTTATTGGGAACATGTAATGTTTGCACTTGTTAGAGGCGTTGTTGAATGTAATGTAGATTGTGTCATATAGATATGTCATACTACTATAATTGAAAACTGAACTTTAAAACTTAGGGCTGTTTAAAATAATTGAAAAATAAATGAAAATCAAACACCCTTTTAAAAACTATAATAGTTTAATAATTTTAAAGTTTTTTTTTTAAAAGGGTGTTTGATTTTCATTTATTTTTCTACTATAATTGAATATGATAAGTCTTCATGTACAGTAGAACCTCTGTTAACCGTTACTTTTGGGACCGGGACTTTGACGGTTGAGCAAATAGACAGATAACATTGGTGATTCATGTATTATTTTGTACTGAAACATAATTTTACCGTACTGAAACATTCTCCTCTGTGACTGAAATAAATATAAATAACAGAAATGTTGTTGAAAACAGTAGGCCTAACCGTATATTGAAAGGTATTGTTAAAAAGTGAACCATGCTCAAGTGGATTATTCATATTTTTATCTATATCTATAAAAGCGAAATGGCACTGACTGACTGACTGACTGACTGACTGATTCATCACCAGAACTAAAAATCCACTGAACCGAATGCGTTCAAATTTGGCAGGCATGTTCAGTTGGACGTTTAGATGTGCGCTAAGAACAGATTTTAGGAACGTTCCAAGGATATGCCGAAAAATTCTAGTTTTTCTATAGTTTTTTGGCATTTTCTCAATTTTTTTCAAGAACCAATCGATAGAAAATGTTGATATTTGATAGGTAGGTTCAGATAAGGTCTAGAAATGTCGTGTTAAGATATTTTTGAATTCCGTTCAAGATTTCGCCAGTAATCAGGTTTTTTCAAAATTGTAGATGTGTTGCGGGTTGCATATCTTCTGCCTTGGTACGACCAATCCTTACTGTAAATTCAATGGTTCAGTGAGATTATAGATTAACTAATTTGGAAGATATTGAATCAAGTTTCAAACTATGTCCAATATAGTTCTCAAGGTTATGCTCAATATCAGTGTTTTACTATTTTTCGGAATTCTCAGAGTTTCTCTTGGATTTTTCGAGAATAAATTGGTAGAAAAGTGTCGAAATTTGGTGAACAGGTCCAGATTAGGTCTAGAAATGCTGTGTTCAATGAATTTTGAATCCCTTCTGAACGGAATTTGCAGGCGAGCGAAGCAAGCCTGTTTGTTTCAGCTTACACTGACAGAGGTCATGCAGGCGAGCAAAGCGAGCCTGTTTGACTCACTGACACTGCCTCAACTGTCGGGGGTCCAGGGGCGGAGCCCCCATGTTAGACGGAGAAGGCAAGCAAAGCGAGCCAGCCGGCTAGCCAATTATACAGAACTCACCTGTACATACAAGAGTGACGCAGATTTACTACAAATTAATGTTTGTAAAAGTACTGTAAAGTAATTTAAATACTGTACTGTGTGAACAGTAGCAGTGATGGATAACAGAGAGTGGCGGTTAAAAGAGTGACGGTTAATCAAGTTTTCTATATTAAATATACTGTGATTTTTATCTATTATATTTGCATCTATTTGGATGTTTCAGCTGCAAAAATTTTATGTGATGTTCAATTTTTTGAAATTGTAATTCCAAGTCTTCAATTTTCTGTACAAGTTCTGCTGTCTGCTGTCTCAGTTATAGGTCTAAAAAATTGGACAAAATTTTGAAAGCTTATTTAATTGGTTTATTTTTGTTTCCAGCACCAGCCTTCCCATCTCCATCCAGCCCCGCATCTCGAGTTGCCCTCCCACCCCCCTCCAGTGAGCTGAACCATATTGGCGCTCCGCCACCCTTCCACCAATCACAGGACTCACTGATGCAGACCCCACCTCCACCGAGGGTGTGGCCCAGCAGTGGGCGGAGCTTAGGAGGCGTGGCTAACGGTCCAAGTGGGCGGAGCTTAGCGGGAGGCGTGGCCAGCCGGCCAATGCAGAGGCCGCCGCCCCCTCCACCATCGAGAGTAGGTGGAGCGCCAGCTCCCCCACCACCCCCGCCGGGGGCTCCGCCCCCTCCTCCCCCTCCCCATCGGGTAGCCAGTGATAGTTCGTTGGTGAGTAATTTAAAATTTTTTTAAAATTTTATTTACAATTTCAAATACAATTGGGGGTTCTACCAAACCCGTGAATAAAACATCTTTAATAACTATGAATCTTTTTTATCTTCAAGTATCAACAGATCCTCTTTTGAATAACTGATATGCCTTGTGAATGATATCTCACAAGCAAAAGATTGTACACTTCATTCTTTCTATGAATATACTTACTTACTTACTGGAGTGCCCACTCATACCCCAGTCGGTACTTGGCCTCATCAACACATCCTCTCCATAGTTTTCGGTCACCCGCATCCTCCTGTTTTAGGCCTATCCTCCTCATATCTTTCCGTACCTGGTCCCACCATCTCGTTTTTGGTCTTCCAGCTGATCTCCTTCCTATAGGATTATTCCTCAGTACTCTATGAATATATCATATTATAATATATATTCATAGAATGAGTGAGTAGCCTATCGATTTTGAACTTTGAGGATTGTATTTAACAAAAGTTGTAAGTGTAAGAAAATCTCCTATGTTATTGTACATCACAAATGTATTAGAAATTTTGTTATAAAGTACTGTTTTTTCTACATGTTATGATCTCTATATTTTACATATTACTATACTCTATAATCTTCTCTAATTCTATGTATTGAATTGAAGAAAAACAATTCATTCTATTTGAATCTTTTTCTTAATATTGATTTCTATTTATTTATTGTAATTTCAGATGTCTAATGGGGGGCAACCACCCCCTCCCCCAACAAGAAATTCTTCAATGCGAAACGGCATGCCGCCTATATGTGGTGAGTGTAACCTCATTTATATAGTCTGTCCAAGCAAAGAAGACATTCTGGCAAGATGGGAAAATGACTGCAGCTTGTTTAATAGTGGTTCAAAAATTATGAATTTGCCCGAAAAATGTAGATCAGAGTATTTACTAAAATTTGAAATCAAATTTGTAATTTTAGAACCAATTTTCACCGAGCTGGAGCTATTTTCCCATCTTGCCAAAATGTCTTCTCTGCTAAGACAGACTGTAGATTAAGTATAAAATTGCTTGTCATCAAATACTATAAATATAGAGTTGTTGCAAAAGACTCATTGGATTGTTAGAGGCGATATTTAAAAAAGTAGTAAGTACTTGAATTTTCTCAGGGCTACTGTATTTAAAATATATATAAAATAATTATTCAAATAAACTTGAAATCAAAAAAGTAAAAAGTCAACCCCTTGGAGAATTGAATTATCTTTCCAATGGTATAAAGAACGTGAAAATCCGTCCATCAATAGAGGCTCTATCTGCTCAAAGAAATTGATAAAAATTACATTTTTCTTATGGGGCTTGATTCTGCCGTTCGCCAGTTTGCCGCCCACCACCATCCACCCATAACAAGATGCAGAAAAATGATATTTATGTGACTTTTGATTTACATAATTTTTTTACTATTTTTTGTTGTGATTTTTGATTTACATAATTTTTAACGATTTTTTGTCAGTAGCCTAATTCGATTCAATTATTGTATTCTTGTGTACCTTCTTCCGATTTTTATTGAATTTTAAGAAAATTTTCATTTATTTTTCAGCTGATTTGGAAGCGCGGTTTGCCGAAATGTTCCATCACCCGAATGAGTTTCCCCCACCACCACCTTTCAGAAATTTACCCAAATCCTACAATAGTAAATCCGGTGAGTTGACTATTTAAAGTTGTTAAAATTTTACATTTTCACAATTCTGTTGTTTTATAATATAGAGTGAAATACAAAATAGCGCCGGTTTTACTATTGACCAACTGCGGAAAGGAGGCCAGCGCGACCGGTGTACAATAAATGTACTTAATGTCTAGATCGTAAGCGCGGTTAAATTCAAATGCATGTAGCTATATTCGCTTGTTTTTGAATACCTGCAAATAGAAAAACTACTTACTTTCTAAGAAAAGATGTCAAAGAACAAGAGGAAATGTTGTGTGATAGATTTTAATAACAATTATTCCAATTCTGAAGGAAAAGGTTTCCTATTTATTCTTCTCCTGGAAACTTGCGACTCGCAATCGACTCAAGAAGAGCTAATTCAAGATGGCGGATACGGACTGATAGCTTAAACCTAACCTATGAGCCTAGTGATATGAGATTATTTGATGGAAATGCTTTCAAATTGACTGATACATTTTTTAAACTATTCCAAACTGATAAATACTTCATAGATTCACGATATTATTGATAAATCAATGATAAATTTGAATAATAACCCAGAAAATTCTAGTCAATTGACATACGAGCGTCTCGTTAGAGGAATGCGCCTGTGTACTGCGCATGCGCTAGATATAGACACTAAGTACAAATTTTAAACATGAGAGACCGGGTAGGTTGAATCACAAGCCAACTTCTGGAGGTCTATATCAAATTAAGAGGATTATTTGAACAAAAAATTGGAAGTAAATACATCAAAATGATCATTTGACTCTCCGATTCAATATAATGAAGAATGATGTCATACATGTGTCCTCCTTTACTGCGCTAGCACGCATCAAATCTATCCATGTGATTCACTAATATTGGCTGAGTACATTTTTCCCCTCCTTTGGGAGATTGGCTGTTGTTGTTAAAGACAGTCAGTCGTCTCCCGTCTCTGGAGGAATAGTAATTGGTGTATTACACTCTAACTGATTAACTGCATGTTAGAGGTGTTCTGCGCTGCCACTTGGTTGTGGAGACTGGCTTATGGTTGAGAGGATCAACGTGCTAACCAAACGTCACCTCTATCCTGGTTGATGAATTTCTTGTTCTTTGGAAAAATAATTCAATTCTCCAGGCACTCCACTTTTCACTTTTTTTATTATAATTTTATTCCAATAATTAGAGTTCAATATTTTACAGTTGATTAATTGTACAACAATTATTAAAATTTAAAAAAGTGAAAAGTGGAGTGCCTGCAGAATTGAATTATCTTTCCAATGACAAAAATAACGTGGAATTCTGTCCATAAATAGAGGCTCTATCTGCTCCAAGAGATTGATAAAATTACATTGTTCTTATGGGGCTTGATTTTGCCGTTCGGCAAATGGCCATAAAATGTCATCCACTTTTTGAATTCACTATTCTATGTTTATATTATGTTTTATTTTATGTTTTTTACAGTTTCATCAAAACAACAGGCACCTCAACCACCCACCCATATACAACTTGGGAATAGATTGTGGGCCAGAGACAATACATCCACTTGCTAACATAGGAATAGTTTAAATATATCGTCTTCTTCGTCTCCTACTTCGAGTTCATCTTCTCCTTCTTCTTATCTACGTTTTAGCCTGGACTTTATCAAAGGTTTTCTCACATCATTGTCTTCCTTCTTATTGTATAGTCCGTTCGAGCAAAGAAGACATTCTGGCAAGATGGGAAAATGACTACGGCTCAGTCAATATTGATTTAAATAAATTATCTCAAATTATAGGAAATATTTGAGACCAAATTTATAGTTTTTGGATCAATATTAATTGAGCTGGAGTCATTTTCCAAGACATTTTCCAAGATGGGAAAATGACTACGGCTCAGTCAATATTGATTTAAATAAATTATCTCAAGTTATAGGAAATATTTGAGACCAAATTTATAGTTTTTGGACCAATATTAATTGAGCTGGAGTCATTTTCCTATCTTGCCAGAATGTCTTCTCAGACATAATTGTTGTAGAATTTCTTTTAGTAAGGTTGGTGGTAAATGTTTTTAAATTAGATGAAAATACAAGATATTGTCAAACCACAGATGCTACACCATTATCAATCAGGTAAACTATAACTTGAGCACCCTATACACGGGGTTAGTAGTGGCCAAGGCTATAGTCTGCGAGAAATTTCTTGTTACATAGCGTTAGGGGAAGCGACTTCCCCCTCCACGACAACACAGTACTGTAGTGGAGTCTAGAATGACAAGTTGAGCTGCGCAAAAATAGATGCGTCGTGTCATTCTGTCTTTCGTTTTTGTGATGAGCACATCGTCCGACTCTAACTCTCCTCATAATACAATACAATTTGTTCCACCTTTGCCTTTAGCCTATTCGCAAGTCGTTTCCTTTCAGTTTGTATTTTCTTCTTTTATTCTTATTATCATTCGGGCAAAGGAGGGGTGGAGGGGTGAGCTGGAGACTTGTGACGCGAGAGCTCACTCACACCCACTCAGTAAAGCAGAGGAACGCAGTTAGGTAGTGGGGGAGATTAGTAAAGGACAGAGTATCCGGCCTCTCTCTCTGAAAGAGAGGGGCAAGTAACAAGAAAAATCTCGCAGACTATAGTAAATCTTACCAGGTGGGATATTTGCCTGGAAATTATGGTTCACAAATCTTACGTCACTATTTTTCTACAGTGTTGCACTCTAGCGCCCAAAATGAAAAGCACAGCTGATGAAAATGTAAACATAACCTATTTTCGTTAGTGTTGAAGAATAGTATTGTTGTAATTAATTCTGATGAGTTGAGAACATCACAATTAACAAGGAAACAATATTTTTAAGTTGTCCTAGTTGTTTTGTAGTGAAATATGATTATTTTCATTTTTATAATCGTAATTGCATAGTTTGAACCCACCAAAGCTTATTTTTTTCTCAACGAGAGCGCCAGATTCTCGAATCTCTGGCCCCAATTTATGACAACAATAGCATTATATTGTTCTAATATCACAACATTATTCATCATTATTCGACTGTAATAGTACTCAATAAATTAATTCATCATTTAAAAATATTTTCACAACTATTTTCAATTTTTCATTGATTGATTGATTGAGCTTTTTACGTGATATTTCTTCATTTTTCAATTCTCTGTGGAATAGCTTGAAAATTGGAATCCTAGATACATGTCGAATCATAAATATAGGTATAAAGCATAATGTAAAAAATAAAACTAGTGACGTCATCCGGCAGGAAAAAAGTGGACTGCTGGGCTCTTATGGACGCTGGCCTACCTGGTAGATTTACTTACCTTGAGTAGTGGCGGCTAGTCGAATAGCTGTAGCCAATCACAGCCTTTGTCTTGACATTGAGTTGGACAACAAGAGCTGTGATTGGCTACAGCTATTCGACTGGACGCCACTACTAGCCCCGTGTACAGGAGGCTTTAAAGAGCAGAAGTGTTCTACTAGCTTTTAGGCTGAGGCCGCACTGCCGGTGGGTAGAGCCTGGAGTGTGGAGGGTAGTTGGTAAATCTATAGAACATACACAACATCCACAGTAATAAATCGTATTAATGGTATGTGTTCAGCAGTCATCTTGAAATTCTTAAATATGACAACATAACCTCAAAAAACAGTATGACGTCATACCATTCATACGATGTATTACTGTGGATGGTGTGTATGTTCTTTAGATTTACCAACTACCCTCCACCCTCCAGGCTCTACCCACCGGCAGTGCGGCCTCTACAATATTCAAAATGGATAAAATAGTTTATCCAAGCAAAGAAGACCCTCTGGTAAGATGGGAAAATGACTCCAGCTCGGTCAATATTGGTTCGAAAAATATTGATTTTGTCTCTAATTATTCATTTATTTATTTATTCATTTATTCAATTTACAAATGATACTTAATGGTATGGTTCAACAGGCTCAAGCCCAAAACTGTCCCTTTTCCAATTTAGAATACAATACAAATAATAAATAATCTAGGTTATGTTGTTTTTCCTTCACAGTAAAAACTAGTTATAGATCAGAATGTTTCCTACGTTTGGAACCGAATCAATAATTTTTGAACCAATATTGACAGAGCTGTAGTCATTATCCCATCTTGCCACAATGTCTTCTTTGCTTGAAAGCTATAGTCTATCTGTCCAAGCAAAGAAGAACCTCTGACAAGATGGGAGAATGACTCCATTTCGGTCAATATTGGTTCAAAAAATATTGATTTTGTCTCTAATTATAGATCAGAATGTTTCCTACTATTGAAACCGAATCAATAATTTTTGAACCAATATTGACCGAGCTGTAGTCATTTTCCCAACTTGCTAGTGGGTCTTCTTTGCTTGGACAAACTATACCATAATATCCTTCTCAACTACTCAACAAGATTTTTAGTATGGCTGGCACCAAAAAGTTGGGGCGCCTCGTCTGCTTCTTGTGTGCTCCAACAGCTGATGTTGTCAATAGGATTGTCATTTAACTATGTCTAGATGATGTTTTCAAAGTCAAAACAGATCATAGATGTTTTAGATCAGCTGTTAGTAGGTTACATAATCTAGGAAACCGCCTAAACTTTTGGCGTCAGCTGTACATAAGAGTGGACATTGCTGTCCTAATTTCGCCACGTCATTAAAAAAGTCATTTTAATCTATGCTGTTTCATCTGCCTTCCTAAAAATATTCTACATCAATTGACTCATTATCATAATTATCATCATCAGCAATTTTTAGTGGAATTTAGTAAAATATAATTGATAATTAGATTAATTTGTAAAATAAGTGTAACATGGAATTGAATAAGGATTTTGTAAATCCTATCTTGAAAATTGTATCATTGATTAGTAGTGAAATTGAAAGTTGTAGTTTTGAAGCCAAATGATCAAAGAGAAAGTTTCCATTCTATTTTATGAAATAGTCTGTCCAAGCGAAGAAGGCATTCTGGGAAGATGGAGGAAATGACTACAGCTCGGTCAATATTTGTTCAAAAATTATAAATTTGGTCTCCAATTGTAGGAAACATCTTGAGGCTGAATTTATAATTACATCTTGAGACCAAATTTATAATTTTTGAACCATCATTGACCCAGCCGGAGTCATTTTCGCATCTTGCCAGAATGTATTCTTTGCTTGGATAGACTGTAACTATATGTTGAATTATTTATACAATAATACTATAAATTGAAATAGTTCCTTTTGATTGTCAATTAATCAAGAAGATTTATATTTTTCTATTTTTGGCCGATATAATCAATAATAGTCGAATGAAAATTTCAGTATTAAACATCAAATAAAACACATCATATTAAATGCGACCATATCTTGATTCAACCATTGGTTAATTTATTTTTTATTTAAACTACTATTGTTAATACAGGCTATTGTGTAATATTTTACTGGTTGATTAACATTCAATAATTTTAAGGCTTGTATGCTGCCTCCAAACCAAGTTTAATCAATCGAAGTTTAATAAAATACGTTGTTAAACCAGAAAATTGGAAGTTTGTGCTGTGTATTTACAGTTAAACCAAGTTTCAAAACTGAGAAACTAAGTTTGTTGAATTCAATTTAAACAAAGATTATGTGTACTGGTATGATGCTCGGTTCTTGAGTCATTCAATTTGATAAAACTTTCAATTTTCAATAGGGCATGCGTCTACTATATGACTGTTTCAGGCTAGTTCTCAATATATTTTCTTATACATGAGTAGTATATTATAGTGTGTCTAAGCTGAGACGATATTCTGGCAAGATGGAAAAATGACTCCAGCTCGGTCAATATTGGTTCAAAAATCATAAACTTGGTCTCAAATCGTAGGAAACATTCTGATCTACAGTTTTAGATCAAATTTAAGATAATTTTTGAACAAATATTGACCGAGCTGGAGTCATTTTCCCATCTTGCCTGAATGTCTCCTTAGCTCGACCGAATATTTACAAAATTTTCAAAACTCTTTGGAAATCTATTCAGTTTGTTTCATGATACTGGCAAGTCATGACCAGTCCCTTATTATTTTATTTTACTTGTAAAATATTATCTACTTTATTTTACTTGTAAAATAAAGAAGTATTGTAGTAAAATTTGTCTTTAACTAAAAAGGTTGTAAATTGATTAGTGCATAGTATTATTCATTGGTAAGCTAATAATCATTTAGTGATAGTATACAGAGTGTTCAAAAAAGGTTGGAACTCTTGTTTTTGACTAGGCTATAATTTTATAATTATAATAAAATAATAAATAATAATAATTTTATAAAATAATAATAAATTTTATAATTTTAACCCTAATGAAAGATTGTAGGCAAATACGGTAATGAAATGATGAAGTACTATACAGAGTGTTTCAGGAGGAATGTGCAATACTTCTCAGGCTGATTCCTTACACCAAGTAGACAAAAAAGTTCCATGGGACCAACCCTCAAAAACGCTTTGTTACTGAGATAACAATGGCGGAAAATTGAGATTTTTCAAAATATAATAATTTTTCTAATTTTTTAGAGGCTTTAGTGAGGTTTCAAAATAAGCAATTCCTATGTAAAATTAGCTGAGGAATTCAATGAAACCAGTTCCAAGTTTGTAACTTTAACAGTTATTGAGATAATTGGTAAAATATGCTAGAAAACGCCATTTTCCAACAATAACAGTTATAACTGGATAAGGAATCATAAAATTGTATTTTTTATCAATGGAAGTTGAAGAGAGTCGGATTCTAAAGAAAAAGTTAAATGACGGCAATTGTGTAAATCTTATCCAAATCTCAGAAATTGCAATAAAAAATCGCTACTAAACACAAATTCATCACTTTTGTCAATTTTGTGATTTTTAATCGCCATTTCTGAGATTTGGGTAAGATTTACACAATCGCCGCCATTCAACTTTTTCTTTAGAATTCGACTCTCTTCAACTTCCATTAATGAAAAATACAATTTTATGATTCCTTATCTAGTTATAACCCTTATTGTTGAAAAACTGCATTTTCTATAATATTTTTCCAATTATCTCAATAACTGTTAAAGTTACAAACTTGGAACTGGTTTCATTGAATTCCTCAGCTGATTTCACATAGGAATTAATTATTTTAGAACCTCACTAAAGCCTCTAAAAAATTAGAAACATTAATATATTTTGAATAATCTCAATTTTCCGCCATTGTTATCTCGGTAACAAAGCGTTTTTGAGGGTTGGTCCCATGGAACTTTTTTGTCTACTTGGTGTAAGGAATCAGCCAGAGAAGTATTGCACATTCCTCCTGAAACACTCTGTATAGTCTGTCCAAACAATGAAGACATTCTGGCAAGATGGGAAAATGACTTCCAGCTCGGTCAATATTTGCTCGAAATTTATCAATTTGGACTTGGGATTGTAGAAAACATTCTGCTCTACAATTTGAGATCAAAGTTAGAATTTTTTAACCTATATTGTTCAAGCTGGATTCATTTTCACATCCTGCCAGGATTTGCTTGGACAGACTATAGAATGGTTTGAGATAATTGTTACAAAATTTATTTTGTAAGGGTAAGCAAATTAATATGAGCTCCAGGAAGGATTATGCTTGGGTTATGGGAGGGGAAATATAAAATTTAATTTTTATAATCAAATTGTCATGTATATAATTCTTGTGCAGATACAATTGCAAATTAATAATCTAAATCTACACTAAAATATAACTTCATTGATATAATTTTTAATAAATTTTCTCATATCCATTCAACAGAGTAGTAATATTGCATCCTTATAATATATAGTTCAGTCATAACTACATATCATTTTAGGAGAAAAAACTTTATTTTTGTAAAATAGTTTTTATGAACATCTTCAAATTGAAAACTTTTTATTTGTTTGACCTAAGAATTTGAACATTCTGTATCTAGAACTAACATAGATAATCGTTATAAATATTATACATATAGACATAGTTTATAAATAATTCAATCAAATTATGTAAATTGTATTCTTAAAATGTAATGAAAAATCATGTAACAAACATTGTATTATATTATATATAGTTGAAAAATAAAATTGTAATGATAATAATCTACCATTGTAAAATGTATAATATCTTTCATGTTATATTAATTTAATGTTTTTCTTTTAGTTGGTTATTTTAATTTTGTGATTATTGGATATAAATCCAAGGAATGGCGAGATTATGTTTTAGGTTATGGAATTATAGGTTTTAATTATAACCATTATATTAACTGCTGGTGTTATATTTTTGACCCTTGGTTAAAAAAAATATAGTCTAGCCTGTTTTTGCTCAAGGGATGAGATTTGAATGGCAAGATTTTTTATATGAATGACACTTTTTCAAAATGTCACAATTTTTAGAAAAAAAGTTGAAAAACTATAAAAAATAGCACGATTTTTGGAAAAATATGATTATTTTTTAATGCAATTATGGTATTTTGGGGTGAAAGTATACAAGTTTATTGAAGTATGCGGATGATGCTCACATAAGCATTTTTGACCGAACGTAAGTGAGGTCTAGATCCAAGACGACGATTTTGCATTTCTGTTTATGTTTGTTTGTTCTGCATTTACGACAAAACACGACATTAGATTCTGATTAAATTTGTCAGGAATGTTCCTCTTGAAATTGTGCGACGATGTATATGTAAGGTTTCTTGAATTATTGCATTTTAAGGATAATATTAAAGGAAAAGGAATTACCTCCATACTAAAATATTACTATATACATTTATACTTCTGAACATAGGAGAACTCACACTATAGAATTATTCATGATGAATCAGCTGTCGAGTTTATTATTAATTGCATTCAATGACGCATGCAATTAATGAAAATTGAAACTATCAACATAACTAAGTATTCCCTTCATGAATAATGCCCCATCCATGGGTGACTTCATTAGGTCTACTGTTCACAGAACTACTAGTATTAAACTAATTAACTAGTATTAAAGGGAAAGGAATTACCTACATACTAAAATATTACTATATATATTTATACTTCTGAACATAGGAGAACTGTGACTATAGAATTATTCATACTTAACCAGCTGTTGAGTTTATTATTAATTGCATGCAATGACACATGCAATTAATGAAACTCAACTGTTTTCCCTTCATGAACAATGCCACATTCATGGGTGACTTCGTGAGGTCTACTGTTCACAGAACTACTAGTATTTTAGTATGGAGGTAATTCCTTTTCCTTTCATATTACCCTTGAAATGCAATATTTCAAGAAACCTTACTTACACATCGACGCGCAATTTCAAGAGGAACATTCCTGTCAAATTTCATCCGAATCTATTGCAGCGTTTTTTTTGTAAATGCGGAACAAACATAAAGAGAAATGCAAAATCGTCGTCTTGAATCTAGACCTCACTTACGTTCGGTCAATTATTCATGCTTAACCAGCTCTCGAGTTTATTATTAATTGCATGCAATTAATGGAACTCGACATCATGAATAATGCCCCATCCATGGGTGACTCCGTGAGGTCTACTGTTCACAGAACTACTAGTAGCTTGTGCGTGGGTAATGGATATTGAGTGCAAAGGTGATTGATGAGGTGAAAAACAGCCGTGCCACTGGGATTCGAAATAATGATTTATTCATCAGAAGAAAATTACAATACAATACAATTGTATAAATTTCAAACGCAATATAACACACAAATGAAATAAAAACAGAAGTTAAAATGTTATAGAGAAAAAAAATGTTATAACGTACAGAGTCTCATCTTCCTGATGCAATTACACATATGCAAAGCTTTTTTAAAGCTTGATCGCATATGGGAGTACATATTATAATCATTTTTGGAATTTTTATTAACGGTACCAATAAAAATAAACAATTTAATACTAAGGAGAAAAATGATTCAGAAATTGAAATATTCAAATAGGTTGTTTTATCAGCATTACGTTTCAATTTACTAGTAGTTCTGTGAACGGTAGACCTCACGAAGTCATGTTCTGATGTTCATGATGAAGTCATGTTTATGACGTTCCATGCATCATAAAAGCACTGTCTGTATTCATGGTACGTTCAGATTATGCGTCGATTCCGAAAGTCAGCAATGCAGTGGCCACAGTCACGCTCTATGTTGGCATCAGTTCGTCAAGATTCGTCAAAATTTGAGGGTGCTTGGAAAACCGGGCATCAGTCTCTATAATATTATTGAAATAATGTTTTTGCCACACTGCACAGAAAGCAGCTGTTTTCTGTGCACTAAAGAGATTCAAAAGACGCCATTTACAGGCGGTTTTGCTACTAGCTCCGAAAGAGGGCTCTTTTGGAGCTAGTGCACAGAAAGAGACTGGTAGTTACCTATCCGGCCGCTAGATCGGGTGACAATGCACTGCTTTCCGCCGTAGCCTACTTCAGTTCGAATCAGCGATCGCCGCAAACATTCTTATACAATATTTATTATTCTTATTCTCGCAGTGTGGCAAAAAGTATTGAACTCAACTTGCACAGAAAGGTGTTTACGATATTTGGATAACATATTCCTCATACCGTGAACACCTACTTTCTGTGCTTGTAGTGTAATGTACTATTTCCTTCATGCAAAAAGGTCCGACGGTTGGCTGCAGTCGAACAGCTGTAGCCAATCACAGCTCTTGTTGTCAGCCAGCGGTCGACCGTCTGACCGTTTCGCATAAAGAAAAACTTACCTTAATATTCATCTGAAATATCTCAGCTGACTTCAATGGAAGTATATCATCTGGGCCCTGGCTTATAAAGATTTACAGCTTGTTTTTCTGATGAAAAACAAGCAATTGGGATTGTAGATTCACCAATAAAACTCTCGAATTACAATGTTCCAATTTTTGGAAAGGATCAGCTGTTGAATCAACGATCAGCCAAAACTCACTAGAAGACCCTAACATTCAAATCCAAAATGGCCACAATGGTTTGAGTGAAATAGGAAATACCATGTATTTGAGGGTGCTTGGAAAACCGGGCATCAGTCTCTATAATATTATTGAAATAATGTTTTTGCCACACTGCACAGAAAGCAGCTGTTTCTGTGCACTAAAGAGATTCGAAAGACGCCATTTACAGGCGGTTTTGCTACTAGCTCCGAAAGAGGGCTCTTTCGGAGCTAGTGCACAGAAAGAGACTGGTAGTTACCTATCCGGCCGCTAGATCGGGCGACAATGCACTCCTTTCTGCCGTAGCCTACTTCAGTTCGAATCAGCGATCGCCACAAACATTCTTATACAATATTTATTATTCTTATTTTTGCAGTGTGGCAAAAAGTATTGTACTCAACTCTCACAGAAAGGTGTTTACGGTATTCGGATAACATATTCCGGCTCGGCAAGCCTCGCCCGGGAAACTATCCTCATACCGTAAACACCTACTTTCTTGTAGTGTAATGTACTATTTCCGTCCTTAATATGGAAATTGTCGAAAAACCTTACTTATACATCAACGCGCGGTTTCAAGAGGAACATCACTGTCAAATTTCATTAGAATGTATTGCCGCGTTCAGTTGTAAATGCGGAACATACATACATACAAACAAATGCAAAATCGTCGACTTGAATCTTAGACTTCACTTACGTTCGGTCAATTAAAAGAAAACCACAGTGATGAATGTAAGGAGTACTGTATCCATTGTTCTGGAATGAATGTGAATGGGTTTATTATACTCCGTTCAATATAATTCAGTGGACTAAAATAAAGTGAACAGACTTCTCATGTTTGGCAAATCCCAAATCAGTCAGTTATAATCTGTCCAAGCAAAGAAGACCCTCTGGCAAGATGAGAAAATGACTCCAGCTCGGTCAACATTGGTTCAAAAATTATTGATTTGGTCTCAATCGTAGGAAACATTCTCATCTACAATTTGAGATCAAATTGATAATTTTTGAAACAATATTGACCGAGTTGAAGTCATTTTCTCATCTTGCCAGAGGGTCGTCTTTGCTTGGACAGACTATATTATGTGTAAGTCAGGAGGATTCTGAATTGTGCTTCAAATTGACAATAAACCATGAATTATTATTGATACATCATTATTGTGGATGAATCTATTCTCTACTGATATTGGCATTTGACAAATTGCCTCGGGGCGCGACAATCCGCGCGATGGCCCTGTCGTTATATGGTGGCTCCACACGCTCGGGTGAGTGGCCAGTCGAGCGACTCAGCGCTCGTTTACCATCCACACAGGACGCGAGTGCCACATGAGTTTCAGCGCCATTTTGCCATTTTGACAGCGCAAGGGAGCGCTAAAGGCGAGCGCCGGTTCCCGCCAATTCTTCTTGATTTTTGAAATTGTAGACCTTACTGTTGCTCAAGCATACGCTGCTTTTTCTTACTAAAATTTGTGTTGAGGATTGGTTCCAGCAATTACTTCTATTATAATCTTCAAGTTTGAACCTCAAGTTCAAACAATCACCTAGTCCAATTGAAAGTTGAAACACATCATAATAAATGTGGCCATATACTTACAGCTGACGGTATAAACTGAAATTTTATATGGACCTTTTTTAAAAAAAACCGACCCTAAATATTATATGATAGTTTCAAAATTTTCAGTTCTTATATTATAAGAACTTACTTATAAGTTCATCTGAAATTTCATTTTAAACCATTTCATTTTTGCTAACAAATAGCGATTAACCTAAAAAGGTTGAGTTGTTGTAGTTGAGTAGAGCGGAAGCGGAAATGTCGTCATAACGGGCAATGATACGGCTACGATACTGGCTTCTAGGTATCAATATGAAGTGATTTTGCGGCATCTGAAAAAGTGCTCACCGATATATGCTATTTGCCGTTTGTTGAATAGAGGACCGGCTTCCATACTTTGTAGCTACAGCGTTATTTCATTCCAATCCTGGTTCTGAATAAGCAGACAGTAGGAGCGTAGATATACTATAGTCAGTGCAATCTAAGTTGACAAAAACCCCCTCCACCCGAGAAATAGCTACGTTGTCATTTTGCGTGAAATTGAAACTTCTAACGCAAACACATTCAACTGAATGTTAAAAGTGACAGCGTAGCTTCGGAAAAATAACGCAGTGTTGTAAAACTCACTATTTTTATGATAAACCAGCTGTTCGCAGCTCAAATATCCAAGTCGATTAGCTTCAATAACTCCAATCTTTAACATACAATGATTCATGCATATACCGCTCTCCTTACTTTGAAACTCTTGAGAGGCAAAATTACGATTTTCCGATCATTTTCGACATTTGAAAAAATAATTTCTATTGTTTTTGAACAACTTTCTCGCTTTCACCACCCACTTATCTTCTCAAACAAAAGTTTCTAGATCATCGAAAATTTCATGTTTTCTGATGGAATTGACTCGAAATTGACAAACATATTCATTAATTGAAACATAATTATTGGTCGGATATAGAAAATTCAGAAACCATTAGAAAGCTCAAATTCTCCTTGTCATTTTGATATGAAAAACTTTATTTTCACTACAACCCATGATTGTGAGAGAAGTAATATACAAAAAAAAAGTAATATTTTCGCGATTTTTCAATTTTTTCAAAATAATCAAATTTCCTTTGAATCCTTCTACCCAGGAACTTTTTTAATACTACTGGCATATCAAGGATAAAATTCTGCGTCTAGATATGGGGTTCAATCGCGAATTTGAAGATGTTCCAATTTTACACAATCTGGCAACGTAGCTATTTCTCGGGTGGAGGGGGTTTTCGTCAACTAAGATTGCGCCGACTATAGTCAGTGAATATAAAGTATACGTACATATTCTTTGCTATAGTCTAGTTACTGTCTAGATATACTGTATAGTTAGTCTATGGTAGTAGGTAGGCTAGGCATGAGTGCCGAGTAGATGGCAGGGAAGGGAGAATGTGGGAGTGGCAAGGTGCCTGGCTGCGCTCCTGCCAAGCGTGCAAGTGCGGGCGCTGTATAATCATCCAATGTGTGCGTGCCAAGCATAGCATCATAAAACCGCGCTTTAAAGGTAAACACACCAGTGATTATTATTGTGTTCATGAAATTAGTGTGAGCATCAAGTTTATTCATCATGAACTGCACTACAAATTGCACTGAATTTGAAGTTTATTGAACAAGAACAAGCACTTCATATAAAAAAGGTGTTTAAAATGCATATACACTTCAATTTTTCAAGATTTTCATAAAAAAGTTGTCAAATGTTTTTCTGTATTAAAGAGGAGGCTTGCATATTTTATCAAATTTTTCTGTTCTGTAGTTTTTGTAGGGTGTGTGTACCATTTGCCTCAAAAAAGCCACTTTGGAAGCCCTATTGTGAGCTACCGGACGCTGATAGAAAAAATTTTATTAGATAAATTAGTTTCTAAGAACCTGTCCAATAGATTAGAGGTAGAAGAAAAAATTGAAATAATAGTTATATTTTTGAATGCACCACCTTAGGCTGAGGCCGCACTGCCGGTGGGTAGAGCCTGGAGGGTGGAGGGTAGTTGGTAAATCTATAGAACATACACACCATCCACAGTAATACATTGTATGAATGGTATGTGTTCAGCCGCCATCTTGAAATTCTTAAATATGGACAACATAACCTCAAAAAACAGAATTACGTCATACCATTCATATGATGTATTACTGTGGATGGTGTGTATGTTCTATAGATTTACCAACTACCCTCCAGGCTCTACCCACCGGCAGTGCGGCCTCAGCCTTAAGGTCATAGCTTTATATAAAAGGAAGCTATTGCTACAGCCATGAAAGTTTCTTTAAAATATTTTCAACTTTTATTCTGAACCTCAACAAAAGGGTTCATACTCCTTTACTTTGTATAGAAAGTGAACAGGATGATCACAACCACAGTAAAACACAATGTTTGTTTTGCTTGCACACAAAAAAGTAAAATATGTTTATTGGATACTACTAACATACATAGTAATGTGAACATAACAATAAAAAGAAAATTAAAATTCACACTAATGACTATTTCAAAATTTATTGATTGAAATGAAAATCAAATACTGTACCCTTTTAAAAACTTCAATATTCTTCTATTATAACATAATACTAAGTACTAACTTATTAATAATGGACATTTAATCATAGATTGTTAAGAATGATTCAAATATGATCTGAATAGATTATTTGAGATTATTATTGTAATGTGATGTGATAGAAATTTGATTCAGTTTAAATTCAGAAAAGTTGTATAAGAATAATAAAAGAAAAAAATCGCCCAATGCTAATGAAATATGCTATCCATAATTTTAACCAAAATTTTCCTGAATTACAATGAATTTAGACTTATAAGAAAATAATTTTAATTATTAGACTGGGTACCTTCCGTGAAAATTTATTAATAAGAATTCTTATATAATTTTCCTCAATTACAATAAAATCATAAAATCGCAATAATAATTTTAAGTAATAATTTATCAAATTAATTCTAATGGGACGTTTTTTAATTCTATTGTGATAAATAAAAAAGTAGATAATAAATAAATTCTATCATTTTCCGCCATTCAAGCAAGAGGTCACAATTTGGAATCCTGAAAAGAGAAATTTTTCATGTTGTATTTCCAAGCAAAGAAGACATTCTGAAAAGATGAGAAAATGACTCTAGCTCGGTCAATTTTGGTTTAAAAGTTATGGTTTTGGTCTCAAATTGTAGATCAGAGTGTTTCCTACAATCTGAGATGAAATTAAATTTTTTTAATTAATATTGATTGAGCTGGAGTCATTCTCCCATCTTGTCATCTATATCTATAAAAGTGAAACGGCACTAACTGACTGACTGACTGATTCATCACCAGAACTAAAAATCCACTGAACCGAATGCGTTAAAATTTGGCAGGCATGTTCAGTTGGACGTTTAGACGCGCGCTAAGAACGGATTTTAGGAACTTTTCAAGGATATGTCAAATATTTAAGTATTTCTATAGTTTTTCGGCGTTTTCTAAATTTTTTCAAGAACCAATCAGTAGAAAATGTTGATATTTGGTACATAGGTTCAGATAAGGTCTAGAAATGTTGTGTTAAGATATTTGTGAATTCCGTTCAAGATTAGGCCAGTAATCAGGTTTTTCAAAATTTTAGATGTTTTGCGGGTTGTATATCTTCTGCCTTGATACGACCAATCCTTAATGTAAATTCAATGGTTCAGTGAGATTATAGATAAACTTATTTGGAAGATATTGAATCAAGTTTCAAACTATGTCCGATATAGTTCCCAAGGTTACGCTCAATATCAGCGTTTTAATATTTTTCGGAATTTTCAGAGTTTTTCTTGGATTTTTCGAGAATAAATTGGTAGAAAATAGCGAAATTTGGTGAACAGGTCCAGATTAAGGTCTAGAAATGCTGTGTTCAATGAGTTTTGAATCCCTTCTGAACGGAATTTGCAGGCGAGCGAAGCGAGCTTGTTTGTCTCAGCTTACACTGACAGAGGTCATGCAGGCGAGCGAAGCGAGCCTGTTTGACTCACTGACTCTGCTGATACTGTCGGGGGCCCAGGGGGCGGAGCCCTCTGGCTAGGCGGACAAGGCGAGCGAAGCGAGCCTGTCGGCTAGTCTATGGTATATAATGAGAGTCCAGTGAGATTATAGATAAACTTATTTGGAAGATATTGAATCAAGTTTCAAACTATGTCCGATATAGTTCCCAAGGTTACGCTCAATATCAGCGTAATCTTATATAACACTTTTCTTCACATTTTTTAGGTAGTAAAATAAATTTCTCTGCCATCTTGGATCCGCCATATTGAATCCAACTTCAGAAGAAAAAGAAGAAGGAGAAGAAGAAGAAGAAGAAGAAGAAGAAGAAGAAGAAGAAGAAGAAGAGGAAGAAGGAGAGACCCCCAAATATGTTCACCTCTCCATTTGAAAAAGTGATGTTGAATTCAATATGGCAGATACAAGATGGCAGACCAAATTTTTTACAACCTGAAAGAGTAAAAAAGTGTTATTTAAGGTAAGTGTGTAATTTAAGGTATATAAGGTATGTATGGTATGATAAGTTATGGTATGTAAGGTATATATGTATATAAGAAATGTAATATGTTATATAATGGTCAAGGTCTCACTTTGATATCTCATGCCATTTCCATTATATCCAGGTGTACCAGGACATAAAATTTACTTTGTATGTCTCAATCATTACCTATTGGAAATGAATAAATAAATTGATCATGTTCCTATCAACTCACAAAGGTGTCTTAGAAGTTTTTCACTTTCTAGTATTCTTAGGAGTCTTCCCTCCACCTCGAGATGTCCCAGAAGCCTTATTCACTCCACCTTCTATATATTTTAACTCTCCATCTGCAAAAATATCAAAATATATGTCAAATATATTAAAATATATATTAAATAATATATTATATATATATATATATATTTAATAATATATTAAAATATCAAAAATATCAAATAATATGTTACCTAAGTAACATACAATAAATTATACAGATGACTACGTCTGAGGATAATGCTTTTTGGGTTTTTGGTAGCAGGAGAAAATATATTTTCTGGAGAAAATATATTGGCTTTTAAAATGATTATTTATTTCATTTATCTATAAATATACAAGATGCAGAAAGAAAAAAAGGCTATTGCCCAAACCTTCTATAATCACTCCTTTCAAATAAAAAACCACAACTTTTACTTTTAGAAAAAGAGTCACAATAAAAAGGTCAAAATTTTTGGGAAAAGTAATAATTTTTGAAAATAAAGCAAGAATTCTCTTGATAGTTCTACTTTTATTGTACAAATGAACAAATAAGAATAAATAGATTAATTATTATGAATGAATTGGCTCAAATATTAAAGTTTTTCTACAGTGGAATATACTTGGATATAATTTTCCAAACCTACTATTATGAAAATAAAATTCACAATTTTGAAAAATAGTAAAATATATATTTGGAGAATCAATTCCACAGTGTTTTGAAAAAGATACAATTTTTGATAAATTAAACTTTTTTCTTTTAATTTCACTGGGGATGAGTAATCAGACATATAAAACAAATATAATATAGTCTGTTCAAGCAAAGAAGAGATTCTGGCTGGATAGGAAAACGATTCTAGCTCGGAAAATATTGAATCAAAAATTATAAATTTGGTCTCAAATTGTTGGAAACATCATGATCATGAGAAACTTTTTACAATTTTTGAATAAAATTTCACCAATTTTGAAAGAATTTTATAACTTTAGAAAAAATGTCATTCAATTAGAGTGAATGTGTATAGTCTGTCTAAGCAAAGAAGACATTCTGGCTAGAAAAAGGGAAAATGACTCCAACTCGGTCAATATTGTTTCAAAAATTATAAGTTTGGACACAATATGTAGGAAAAATTCTGATCTACAATTTGAAACGAAATGTTATATTTTTGAATCAAATATTGGCTGTGCTGGAGTCACTGTCTCATATCGTGCCAGAATATCTTCTTTGCTTGGACAGGCTATACAGAATGTTTTAGAAGGAATGTGGAATTCTTCTCAGGCTGATTCCTTACACCAAGTAGACAAAATATAGCACAAGTGAAAAATCTGTGTTCAATTGCAATTTCTGAGATTTGAGTAAGATATACAGTATTATACACAATCACTGCCATTCAACTTTTTCTTCAGAATTGGGTTCTCTTTAACTTTTATCCATTAAAAATATAAACTTATGATTTCATATCTAGTTATAGCCAAACTCTTTTAATACTTGAAAAATTGTATTTTTAGAATATTTTTCCAATTATCTCAATACGGTACGTGTTAAAGGTACAAACTTCTAACTGGTTGAGTGGTTTCATTGAATTATGCAGCGAATTTTACATTGGGATTAAAAATTCTAGACCCTAAATAAAATCTTTAAAAAATCACAAAAACTAATATTTTGTAATATACAGGGTGTTTCAGGAGGAATGTGCAATACTTCTCAGGCTGATTCCTTACACCAAGTAGACAAAAAAGTTCCATGGGACCAACCTCCAAAAACGCTTTGTTACTGAGATAACAATGGCGGAAAATAGAGATTTTTCAAAATATATTAATTTTTATAATTTTTTAGAGGCTTTAGTGAGGTTTCAAAATAAGCAATTCGTATGTAAAATTAGCTGAGGAATTCAATGAAACCAGTTCCAAGTTTGTAACTTTAACGGTTATTGAGATAATTGGAAAAATATGCTAGAAAACGCTATTTTTTAAACAATAAGGGTTATAACTGGATAAGGAATCATAAAATAATATTTTTTTATTAAAGGAAGTTGAAGAGAGTCGGATTCTTAAGAAAAAGTTGAATGGCGGCGATTGTGTAAATCTTTCCCAAATCTCAGTAATGGCAATCAAAATCGCAAAATCGCTACTAAACACAAATTCATCACTTGTGCTATGTTTAGTCAATTTTGCGATTTTTGATAGCCATTTCTGAGATTTGGGTAAGATTTACAAAATCGCCGCCATTTAACTTTTTCTTTAGAATCCAACTCTCTTCAACTTCCATTAATAAAAAATACAATTTTATGATTCCTTATCCAGTTATAACCCTTATTGTTGAAAAAATGGCGTTTTCCAGCATATTTTTCCAATTATCTCAATAACCGTTGAAGTTACAAATTTGTAATTGGTTTCACTGAATTCCTCAGCCAATTCTACATAGGATTTGATCATTTTAAAACTTCACTAAAGCCTCTATAAAATTATAAAAATTAATATATTTTGAAAAATCTCAATTTTCCACCATTGTTATCTCAGTAACAAAGTGTTTTGGGGGGGTTGGTCCCATGGAACGTTTTTGTCTACTTGGTGCAAGGAATCAGCCTGAGAAGTATTGCACATTCCTCCTGAAACACTCTGTATTAATAGTTAGCAACAATTTAACTAGTGAGTGTTTTTATTGTGGCTCAAAAATTTTCAAGGTTTTCAATAAGGTATGTTACAAGAATTTGTGCAAAAAATTGCTTCATTTAGAATATTCTATTGCTCTAAATTCAAAATTTTCATAATACAGCATTCCTCCTGGACTATAAATTCTTGATTGAAGTGCTGCAAAAAAATATAACCTAGCTTCAAACTCATTGATCAAAATTGGTTATAAAGACATTTTGGAAAGTAGTCTGTGTTTTTAACCAATAAGTTTACTTGTATCATTAAAACTAATAAATATTTTCCTTTATGTAAATTTCTACCATTGTTATTTTAGTAGCAGAGCATTTTTTTGGGATATATCCAATAGAATATTTTTTCTTCCTGGTGTAAGGAATCAGCCTGAGAAGTATTGCACATTCCTCCTGAAATACTGTATATTAAATAGATCACACTTACCATATCTCAACACTTTCTCATCCATTGCATCTATGAGAATGGTCTCGGTTATTTCTCCACTTTTATAATCAACACCTCTGTAAAGTAGGTACTCCTTTATGGGGGTATCACGCATAGGTCAGTATTTGTGAACTATTCTCACAAAATTAAGCTGTGGGGAGAAATTATTCATTCATTAATTTATTTGAATGTATACAAAAACATACAATTATTCTCACAAGGTATAAGATCAACAAACATTTGCAAATCTGCATCAAAATTTGCAATGGAGGTGAACATAAAGTGGTTGAAACAATAGAAGGCTAAACCTAACTGTTATGTATTGTGAATTATTGATTGTACAATATCAATGTTATCAAATTGAGTATCAATAGTGAGAGAGAGTCGACCTAGAGCATGAGGCATTGGCTAGGTTATGTGTGGTATCAATGGCGGAGGCTGGATTAAGATTTGTATTATGTAACATTTGACAAATTAAAATATAAAGAGTTTATACAGAAATGTGTTATTGGACTATACAGTACACCTCTAGGTAAGCATAACACTAACCTAACCTAGCCCAACCTTACCAAAACTCACCTTAATTACCCAACCTATTCAAACCCAATTTATCCAACCTTACCTAACCCAATGTTATGTAACCTAAAGGTACAATTCGGTTGGTGCGGAATGTAACAACCGTCAGCTGCAATGTACGCGTATGGCTGCGGCTGATCCATTTTTGTTGGCACAACTCAGTTGCAATGATCTGCCTTCATGATATCCAGATCTACTAGTGAGAAATAAAAATTACTCCATTTTGGAACGATTTGAATCAAAATTTCATTAACTTTGATATCAATATCCCTCATAATTATCAATATTTCCCTCCTGATCATCTCAATTATAACTTACTACATCTTTTCCAATTCTCCAAAATATTTGAGGTTAGAATCCACTGCGACTGGTCGCTGCAACACTGCTTCTGGAGGAGTACGGTCGTCATGGGATGCGGCTGTTGGTCATGGTTGTTGGTGATATGCATGAACAAAATCGGTCCTATGATTTAACACAGAAGCAGTCCGCCATTTTTTCATGCAATGACTGACGGTTGTTACGTTTTGCACCAAACAAACCAACCAACCGTTGGTTGTTGCGTAAAAATATGGCAGACTGCTTCTGTGTTAAATCATAGGACCGATTTTGTTCATGTGTATCACCAATGACCACAACCAACAGCTGCATCCAATGACGACCGTACTCCTCCAGAAGCAGTGTTGTGGCGACCAGTTGCAGTGGATTTCAACCTCAAATATCAAATATTTTGGAGACTTGGAGAAGATGTAGTAAGTTATAATTGAGATGACCAGGAGGAAAATATTGATAATTATGAGGGATATTAATATCAAAGTTAATGAAATTTTTATTCAAATAGTACCAAAATGGAGTAATTTTTTTTTTCACTAGTAGATCTGGATATCATGAAGGCAGATCATTGCGACTGGGTGATGCCAAAGAAAATGGTTCAGCTGCAGCTGTATGCAAACATTGTGGCTGACGGTCATTACATTCCGCACCAACCAAATCATACCTTCAATCTAACTGAACCTAGTCTAACCTAACCTCACTTTACTCAATGTTACTAAATCTTACCTAATCTAATCAAGTGAATATCATTTTTAGCATTTTAGCTGTAAACATCTTAGAAAGGCCATTTACTCTCATTGGTGTAATAGCTGATTGTATATAGCTTGGTGTACCAGTTGATTGTATAACAAATTTGATATTGCCCAATGATATTCAATCAATCATGCTCAATGAGTGGTCTTCATCCAAGTGAGTGGTCTTGGGGTTTATTCTCTCAAAATAAATAAATAGTTGAGGTTGAAAAGGTAATCAACCCATATTTTTATTAATCAAAATTCAATTTTATTGTAGGTACCATATCTGTAAAATTCTCCAGTCTTTAGTATTCAAAATGTTTTTTCTTTAACTGAGATCCATGATTTTTGTTGATTAAATTATTCAACTTTTATATTCCTTTACAATTTTTAAACAGTTGACCTCAAGAATTGTAAATTATAGAAATAAGTTACAAATTATTAAGGGAAGTTGGAAGAGCAAAAAAGGAAACAATCATTCTAATATTTTTTCAATAGATTCTACACTATTATCTGTTCAAGAGTGGGTGGTAGTAGTAGTAGACAGCCAACTGCCAAATGGAAAATTATGTCCCATAAGATTTCATCAATGATTTTCATTTTTAAGATTTCATAGTGATTTTCATCAATCTCTTGAAGCAGTAGTGCTGATATTTATGAACAGAATTCCACGTTATTCTTTATGTAATTGAAAAGAGAATTAAATTCTTCAGGGACATGAATTTTTACTTATTCGATTTTTAGTTTATTTCAATAATTAGAGTTAATACAAAGAGTTAATAGTTAGTGAATAATTAGAGTTTCATAGTTAATTGATTATTTGATAATTATTAAAATAAACTTAATAAAATAGAAAAAGTGAAAGTCATCCCCTGAAAAATTTTATTCTCTCTCCAATGACATAGAGAACGTAAAATTCTGTTCATGAGTAATGGCGCTATTTGCTCCAAGAGATTGATAAAAATTACATTGTTTATGGGACATAATTTTGCCATTTGGAAGTTGACCGTCCACTACCACCCACCCTTAAAATAATACATGACAAACATATTTTTGAATGATAGAAACATGCAAAAAAGAATTTTGCACAGCTTCCATTTAAAGATTCAGCTTTACTCCCACTGGAGTTGCACATCCTGAAAAAAGTTAACTTTACTATGTAAATGTTACTTTTTTGAAACTCCTGTTGGAGATAGAAGTTTGAAATTTCGAAGACATTTACAAATTGTACAATAGGCATTATTCTATGAAGTGATGTCGGCGATTTATCAATCTTATTTTCAAAATTGAAAAAAATTGGTAGTGTTTTTTTTTCTTTAAAAAAAGATATTAATTAAAATAATCATTTGAAACAGATTTCTTTCATCAAATTGATGATGAATTTCTTTCATTACAAAAAATTGTGAGTTTATCACCAGTGGGAGTCTCAAAAAAGGTAGCCCACATAAAGTTGTTCAATTATGCACTTCCAACTTCCCTTGGGCTGAGGCCGCACTGCTGGTTGGTAGAGCCTGGAGGGTGGAGGGTAGATGGTAAATCTATAGAACATACACACCATCCACAGTAATGAATGGTTTGTATTCAGCTGCCATCTTGAAATTCTTAAATATGGACAATATAACCTCAAAAATCAGTATGACGTCATATCATTCATATGATGTATTACTGTGGATGGTGTGTATGTTCTATAGATTTACCATCTACGCTCCACCCTCCAGGCTCTACCCACCGGCAGTGCGGCCTCAGCCTTAGGCTGAGGCCGCACTGCCAGTGGGTAGAGGGTAAAGGGTAAAGGGTAGTGGGTAAATTGCCTGGAGGGTAGAGGGTAAATTGCCTGGAGGGTAGAGGGTGGAGGGTAGATTGTTCTGCAATAGTGTTCAGCTGCCATCTTGAAATTCTTAAATATGGACAACATTCTAACTTTTATTTAACCTCAATATTTATCTTATTGATTTTAATTTCAATATTATTTTATTATAATATATGATTTCAAATATATTTATATAATTATATATTACATATTATCTCATACATTTTAAAATTACATACATTTTATCTCACCTTCATCATTCATCATCACTCATTCATCCTTTGCTTGAAATACTTGGAAACCAAGTATCGCAATTGTAAAGAAAGAATAAAGATTATTAGCCACTAAACAACAATTTCACAGACAGTTTCTATGAAGATTTCAGACTCTTTCTATCACTGGCCTCACTAGCACCACCTAGTGGGAGTTCATGTAACTTGGATAAGCTTTTCAGACAATTCATACTGAAAGTTTAGCAATCAGACATTCAAAATTTTGAAGAAGAGTGGGGGAGTTTTGGCAGTGGGGAAGTTTCAGCACACGCCATTTTGTGCAATGGGAAAATGATTTTTAGTGCTATCAATTTTTGTAAGGTTGGTACTCCATGAAGTGATCAATGGCCGATTCCTTGCAGCAGCTCTCGATGTGATTTATTAATTGAAGAAAAATTTTGTTCAAAAAGGTAAGATTTTTCAGAATTTGAAATTGTTACTGTATCCATACAAAAATTTATTTAAATTTTTGTTTGTTTTTCAAACCAATACCTAGTCTGTTAAGATAGCAATTGATATCAGTCTTGGTTGTAAACATAGCCTCACATATATTTCTACACAGGAACATTTTCTGAAAGTTGACATGGTGGGGTAAATTCAGCACCCAATGCGGGGGTACTTTTGGCATGCCGATTCTACCCCATGCTGAATGAACCCCATGTAAATGAATTGTCATATTTATTATGAAAAAGTATTCTACAAGCTTATTTTGATTGTGAATTGATATTTGTCAATTATAATTTGATAATAAATTGGAAATTGTATAAATAGAAAATAATAACAACAGATTATAAATTGAAATATAATCAGCCAAAATGATGTTGCATTCCATTTTCCAATTTTAAAATGAAATTTATAGAAAAATTAAGGCAATTCCTGAATGAAATTGATTTATGAGGATTATTATGTTTTTTTTATGTTTCATGCACTTGTAATGGAATACTTTATTATAGACTATTCAGTATCAATAAATATCTTATCATCATGGATATAATGATAAATTTATTTTTATAAAAGGAAATTAATCTTCATGAACTATTTCAGTTTCAAATGCCTCTTTATATCTAACAATATATGTTTTGTTTCTTTCCAGATGCCACGTAGGCCTACATACATTAAAAAAACCAACAGATCTTCCATTGATGAGCAGGAGGTGAAGAAAGCCATCGTTGACATCTTCAACAATGTGAGTAGCATCAAAGGTGCCAGTGAGTTCTACAATATGAAAAGACAGACTTTGCAGAGTAGGATAAAAAATAACTTCTGTCACATCAAAAGAAGAATGGTTGAAAAAAGAAGGAGATTCTGGATTGGAGAGTGAAGGAGATAAACTGTTGTCTAATAAATATGCTGCCAGGAAAGTATTCAATCTCATTGAAGAGCAGAAATTGGCAGAATACATTAAGAACTGTTCTAAGCTTCACTATGGAATGACTTATAAACAAATTCAGGAACTAGCTTTTGAATATGCCACTAGATTAGGGAAGGACATGCCTGCTAATTGGAAATTGGATGGAAGAGCTGGAACTGAATGGATAAGGGGATTTATAGGTCGGCAGAAAAATTTAGCTCTAAGAAAGCCTTCCTTGAGCTAAGGGCTTCAATAAAGAGGCTGTTGATGATTTTTTCAAGAAATATCTAGATGAGATGGAGAGGGGGAAATTCACAGCTAGAAAAATCTACAATATTGATGAGTGTGGTGTTACCACAGTCATGAAACCAATTAAAATTGTGGCTGAAAAGGGCAAGAAACAAGTGGGAATCGCCGCATCAGCAGAAAGAGGGGAGCTAGTAGGTAACATTTGTAGGTAACAATGCAGCTGGTGGATTCTTACCCCCCTGCAATGTTTACCCAAGACTTTGAAATCCAAAAGAGTATTTGAGGGATGAATATGAAGATTCTCTAGCTTTAGGTAGTAGGAATGGTTGTGAATTGTTCCCTGGAGTAATTGATCACATAGTCAAATTTGCAAAACCAACCAAGGAAGATAAAATATTGCTTCTTCTAGACAACCATGACTCGCTTATCAGTCTGGAAACTATCAATAAGTGTAGGGAAAATGGTATTGTCCTCTTGTCATTTCCATCACACACCACGCACAGACTGTAGCCACTGGATGTTGGTGTCTACTCACCATTCAAGACAGCATGCGCAAAAATTTTCCATGAATACCAGTTGTCAAACCCAGTCAGAAAAATAACCATAAGAGAGATTGCCATGTTGACTAAAAAGGCACTGATTACATCATTCACACCTCAGAATATAGTGAATTCTTTCAAGAAAACAGGCTTATGGCCAGTCAATGCATCCATTTTCACTGAAATGGATTTTAAATCAAGCAAAGCAGCTCTAGAATTGCCAGCACCTCCATCTACACCAGTTGCACCAGGCACCACATCTTCTGCCAATGAACTGGACCCTGCAGACATTTGCCCATATCCACAAATTTTATATGAAACACCAAAGAGGAGCATTGGTAAGTCAAGAGTCTACAATGATACACCAGAAAAAAGTAGGATTGTAGAAATTGAATAGAAGAGGTCTGAAGAGAGTGATAAGAAATTATTCAAAAATAGGGAAAAGTACAAAAAAGAAGAATGATAAGACAATCAGAATCAGATGGAGAGCAACCTGGTTCCTCTAAAGACTGTGAGCCTCCCCAACCAAAAATTCAAAAACAACAAATGAGTGAATATGAGTAACAACATGAGAAACAAAATTTATTCCTGCTACTGTCTTGCTTCAGCAAAACAACAAAATGGTGAGTTAATTGATCAATCATTTTTGCACTAAGTTTAAAAAGCTCAGCTTAGCTTGTAATTTCACTGGTGTAACTACCGAAGAGAATAAAAACGAACACATAGGCTAAGAGATGCTTTTCTTTTAGGGTTAGATTCGACTGAAATCAAAGAAAAACTTATTTAATTAGGAGATATGAGTCTGAAAGAAACTGCAGCTCAAGTACGTTTTTTTGAAACCACTAAAGTACATGCAGATTCATTCAAAAATACATTACTACATGAATTCTATCTATGGAAATGAAGTGAATCAGATTAACAATGAAAATAATCGTTTTAGGAATAATATGGAACAGGAATTTACATTGCAAAAAGAAACTGGTAGCTCTAAATTACTAACATTAACTATTGAAAAACTGAAAGGGAAATGCTGTGGCTCAGCACATCATCAGGCATCTAGTTGCCGTGACAAAGAAACAATCTGTAGGAGATGTGAAAAAGTTGGTCACATAGCCAGTGCATGTTTACAAAAGAAGACTCAATTGAACTACATGCAACATCAAACCAAAAATGAGGCAATTGAGGAAAGCAAAAACGAATATGTAATTAATGCTGTAAATAACAAAAACAATGACAAAATAGTAATTGATATTGATATCAAAGGAAAAACAGTACCGATGGAATTCAATACAGGGGCAGCCCTCAGTACAATGTCTTATAGAGAGTTCAAAAAGTTGTATAAATCAAAAAGAGTTTTTTCAACCAATGTTGAACTTCGCACATATACAGGAGAGCCAATCAAAACAAGAGGTGTAACATTTGTTAATTGCAAGTATAAAACTCAAGACTTTGTAGGAAAACTTTATTTAATTGACCAAGATGTTGATACTATACTTGGAAGAGACTGGCTAAGAGAAGTCAAATTAGATTGTGCTGAAATCAAAACTCTCCAAATAAATCATGCTTCAACTATAGAAAACGTGTTGAATGAATACAGTGATGTCTTTGATGGGAAAATTGGAGTCATTCCAGATTATTTAGGACACTTCAGAATAACAGATGATGCACAACCAATTTTTGTGGAACCAAGACAAGTACCATTTTCTCTCAAAAGTAAAGTTGAAAGTGAACTCAGAAGATTAGAAGATTGTGGTATTCTTACCAAAGTCGATCACTTGGATTGGGGAACTCGAGTTGTTAATCCGTAATGACAAGTACCTACAAATCTGGGCTGATTACAAGGTCACTGTTAATAAAACTAATGAAAGATGAGAACTACCCAATTCCAAGAATAGAAGACATTTAGGCTACTCACAAATGAATGGAGGCAAGATTTTTTGAACTCTGGACATTTCCAATGCTTACCTCCATATGCAAATGGATGATGAAAGTGCTAATATACAAACTCAAAGTACATATAAAGGCATGTATAGTCAACCGGTTAATGTTTGGAGTCAAAGTAGCACCTGCTCTTTGGAAGAATTTTATTATGGATAGAACTTTGCAAGGAATTCCTGGTGTACAATGTTTCTTTGGCAATATAATTATTCAGGGAAAATCAGCAGAAGAGTTGATGGATAGACTGTGTATGGTACTAGAAAGAATGCAATGTAACAATTTGAAGCTGAACAGAGATAAATGTACATTTTTTAAAACAAGTATAAAATACCTTGGACATGTTATTGATGCTCAAGGACTTCACAAATCAGAAGACAAAGTTGCTTCAATTACAAACTGTAGAAAACCAGAAAATGTGAATGAACTTGGGAAATTCATTGGTTTGGCAAACTACTACAATAAGTTTATAAAGAATTTGACAACAATCCTCAACCCCCTACACAGATTACTGCAAAAAGGAAACCAGTATATTTGGACCACTGAATGTGAAGAAAGTCTTCAGAGGGTAAAGGCAGAGATAACCAGTGCTAATATAGGTAGGCTACTGGTCCATTACAATCCAGAACTTCCCTTAGTTCTTGCAACAGACGCATCACCAGTTGGACTTGGAGCTATACTATCTCATAGATACAAGGATGGTAGTGAGAGACCAATCTGCTTTGCATGACGTACTTTAACTAATTGTGGACAAAAATACAGCCAAATTGACAAAGAAGCCACGGGTATTAACTGGGGAATCAAAAAGTTTTTTCCTTACTGCTATGGACAAAAGTTCATTCTAGTGACAGATCACAAGCCATTAGTTTCAATATTACATCCCAACAAAACTTTACCATCAATCTTGGCAACAAGACTTTTTAATTATGCACATTTCTTATCCGGATTTGACTATCAAACTGAATACTAGGAGAATATCTGATCATACAAATGTTCATTTTTTATCACGTTTCCCAACTGAACAAGCGCAAATGAAGTTGGTGGACCTATCAAGTAGTTTCCAAATCAATCAGCTAGACTCATTGCTGGTTCACAGTCAGATAATAGCTAAAAATACTGAAGAAGACAAGTTCTTACAACCAGTACTATACATTCACTGCAGACAGGAGAATCTGTTGAGAAATTTGGTTTCAATGACAATAAACTGTCACTTCAGTATGGGTGTATATTCAAAGGTTGTAGAGTACCGTACTAATACCAGAAATGCTTCAACGTGTCTTACTCAAGGAACTGCATGTTGGACACTTTGGTATGGATAAGATGAAAGCTTTAGCTAGAAGTCATTGTTCATGGAAGAACATAGACAAGGAAATTGAAAATATGGTAAGGACTTGTCAAAAATGTTGTTTGAAACAGAACCAACCAAATCATACATAGGATGAGAGTTTAGGGGACAGAGTTTAGGAGACAGAGTACAGGCACAAAATTATTTGAATCCACAATTGAAGTGGAGCTTTGGAAAAATAATTGCAAGAGAAGGTGAACTTTTATATAAAGTGAAAATGGAGGATGGTTCAATATGGACAAGGCATATTGACCAACTCCTTAAGTGTGCCATTTGAGTGGGGAGGAATGTCATATGGATACTTTATGGTTGGTTGCTAAGGGCAACCAACCTATGATCACCCTTGTTTAATCATTATTTGAATGTGTTATTAAATGGATTTTAATCAAGCATGCAGTATTTATTATTTTAAAATATAGCATTTATTGATATTCAATTAATAAAGCAGAAGTTTGCGCAGATAAGATATGAATTTCCATAGTTAGATTAGCCCATATAAGCATAACAACAATGTAGCCTAAGCTATAAAACAATAAGTTTACTGCAAATGTTTTTAATTTGAAACATAAATAAAAATCAAACACCCTTTTTTTGAAAACTTTAAAAATTATAAAACACACATACATGTTTCGGGATCTAAGCCCATTTTCAATGTCATTGACATTGACATGGGCTTAGATCCCGAAACATGTATGTGTGTTTTATAATTTTTAAAGTTTTCGAAAAAAGGGTGTTTGATTTTTATTTATGTTTCAATTATTTTAAACAGCCCTGTTTTAAAGTTCTTTATTGTTTTTAATTTGTTTGAAATCAATAAATTTGAATCAATGAAATTGGTGAGAAGAATTTCATATTTCATTATTTTTTGATTTGTATATTTGTTTAGGCTTGCCGCTATCAGCTCCTCTTCCATGTTGCAAGTGATAATATAACCTCAAAATTCTTAAATATGGGAAGTAGAATCTCAAAAACAGAATGGCGCTAGAATTACTTGGTTGGAGGCTGAAGGGTAGTTGGTAGCTTGAACCATCTACCCTCCACCCTCCATGCTCTATTATACAATATATTACTATGGATGGTGTGTATATTCTATAGATTTACCATCTACCCTCTACCCTCTACCCACCAGCAATGCGGCCTCAGCCTTAAGGTTCTACTGTAATAGGATTGAATAAACATGGAAGTCCACCTACATCTCTGTTAGTGCACATCCAAACTTCTATGTCCCCCGGAACAAAATATCTAAAATAGTCCTCTTTTGTCAACTCAGAACCCGATTCAGAAACTCTTGGGATATATCGGTTATTAGCATCAGAACTGGTCCATACATCTTTTGTACAACTTGGAAAATGAAATTGAATGCAAAAGTTGAACAATATATAAATAGATATAGAACAATATAGATTTATCCAGAAGTGAAAAATAACATTTTTGGTACACTTGATAGAAAGTAGCCAGTTTTGATCTACTTGACAGGCTTTGAAAGCCTTCATTTTCCACACTAGTGCAGAATAAACAGCTGATATTTGGGCCTTATAGCTGTACAAGATAGGAAAAATCAGCTGTCAACTAAATTTTCAGTTGACTTAGCAGCGCATTCCATGCAAATTGGTTGACTGAACAGGTTAGTAAACAGGTTTCAAACAATTTCCAACTGATTGTACCAGACAATTTAGCAGATGATTTTCTTCAAACAAAAATTTTTGTTCCATATAATTCCACACCTTAACCTTTTGTTTTGATTGGAAACTGATTTTAGTGGCTGATAACATTTGTTTAAATTAGAATCTCTGAATTTATTTTAAAACAGAAAACGGAAATTACCAATATGGAATTCAGCAAGTTGAATTTGTATAATGTATTTACAAAAACTTTTTCATCTTATTCTAATAAACCTTTCTATAAAGTGTACCAAATACACAACACGTTTCAAAAATGTTTGCAACATGCAAATACACCACCTTTCCAGCCTCAGCTGTTTGCTTTGGCTATGAAGCTCCATATTCTTGATGTTGCAAAACAACGTTTTCAAAACTATACTCTGTTCACTGAGTGTTTGAACCTAAGCTCCTCCCCCATTTTGATGTTGCAGGCCAAAATGGCAATTAGGGAACGGCCACATGGGCAGCTTTTTGTTGCAAATTTTGTCAACACCTGTGAAGATGTTCCCGACTTGTTCAAATTTTAATAAAAATCATGCAACAATAAAGTTCTAAATTCGAGTAATTTTGTACAATCAAAATAAATTTTCATCCCTTCTCAATTTTGAAATAATGAAGATAGAATTTTTTTTGTTCAGATTCCAATTAAAATCACGCCAACATAAGAATTTCAACAATAAGGGTTTATAACTGGATAAGGAATTATAAAATTGTATTTTTTATTAATGGAAGTTGAAGAGAGTCGGATTGTAAAGAAAAAGTTAAATGGCGGCAATTGTGTAAATCTTACCAAAATCTCAGGAATGGCGATCAAGAATCGCAAAATTGACAAAACATAGCACAAGTGATGAATTTGTGTTTAGTAGCGATTTTGCAAATTTTGATTGCTATTTCTGAGATTTGGGTAAGATTTACACAAACGCCGCCATTTAACTTTTTCTTTAGAATCCGACTCTCTTCAACAAAAAAATCATTAATAAAAAATGCAATTTTATGATTCATTATCCAGTTATAACCATTATTGTTGAAAAATGGCGTTTTCTAGCATATTTTTCCAATTATCTCAATAACCGTTGAAGTTACAAACTTGGAAATGGTTTCATTGAATTTCTGAGCTAATTTTACATAGGAATTGATTATTTTAGAACCTGACTAAATCCTCTAAAAAATAGAAAAATTAATATATTTTGAAAAATCTCAATTTTCCGCCATTGTTATCTCGGTAACAAAGCGTTTTTGGGGGCTGGTCCCATGGAACTTTCTTGTCTACTTGGTGTAAGGAATCAGCCTGTGAAGTATTGCACATTCCTCCTGAAACACTCTGTATAGTAGCATTATATACTATTGTTCTGAATGATAATACAGGCTTATCAAGTATTATTGTGAAATAATTGATCCGATTCAAAAAACCTTAATCAACTTACACTATAGGCTTATCTTCATTTTCAATGGTGCGCTCATATTCTCTTCCAATTTTGAACTTTCTTCCATTTTTTTCATTAACATTCACTACTTTGTATAGATCTGCTCCCACTGTTCCCTCTAATTCCATCCGGGGCAAGGTTTTTAAATTTCCACTTGATAAGTCACTAGAGTATTTCATGATAGCAAAATGCCTTGACAATTCAGAGTGCTCTGCTACTGATTCCCTAAAAGCAAATAAAATGTATCCATTAGTAGCATAATTATTCTAGAGTAAAGGGTGTTGAAGGGGGGGCCTGTATGAGGGTGGGGTGGAGGCGTTTGATAGATAGATAGATAGATAGATAGATAGATAGATAGATAGAATAACTTTATTCATGTATAGAAAATTAAATTTTCAAATATGAATATTAAAATAAGACTACTCTGTTACTACCCATGAAACGGCGAAGTTAGGACTAGGCTAAGTCCTGTCTTACACTTAACCAACAACTCCACAGAAAAATAACTACTATAAATAATTTAAAAAGATGGAAATGAATTTATTTGTTTAGTTAAGAATTGAGATGCTTCTAAGGATTTTGTATCCAATTGATTCTAATGACTATAATATACTGATACATAATCCTAAGTAGATTGGGATTGGCGTTAGATTGGGATGCAAAAACTAAAGAGGTTCTACCCTAACACCCCTAACTTTAGCTCCCAGCATCCCCCACTAATCCCCTAAACACCCCCACCCAAAAAAGTAAATTGAAAAACAAATTTGAAGACAATATGATATTTTGCAACCCAACCTAACCTTATACACAGTGGTTATCTGCCCAAATCATAAGCGGTTGTATTTTGCAATCATTTTATATTTTCTTCATGAAAGAATAACCCACTGGTTTGAAATTAAATGACCTTCAAAATATTGATGGTTTTCTAATTAATAATTGTTGATTAGCAACAATGACATCTTCCTAACATAAAAACGCTTATTCTGAATATAACTTGATAGATATTGGTAGATTGTACAGAATTTTCCATACCAAATCATATATTTAAAATTTTGATTTCCAATAGAAAAGGGATATTTTGGAAAACTTGTTGATAAAATAGCTTTTAGGGTGAGGCTGCACTGCCTGTTGATTGAGCCCAGAGGGTGGAGGCTAGCTGGTAGCTGGTTAACCTGTAGAACATATTCACCAACACCATCCATAATAATACATTGTATGAATGGTATGACGTCATACTGTTTTTTGAGGTTATATTGTCCATATTTGAGAATTTCAAGATGGCGACTGAATAGTGTTTCATAGGCAGATGGTGTGTATGTTCTATTGAACAGAATTTGGCCTGTGATTCAACCAACCCGGTCTCTTGTAGTTGACATTTGTACTTGATGTCTATATCTAGCGCTTGTGCAGTACAGAGGTGCATTCCTTTGGCAAGATGCTTGTATGTCAATTGACTAGAATGTTTTGGGTTATTATTAAATTTTATCATTGATTTATTAATAATATTGTCAAGCTATAAAGTGTTTATCAGTTTGTAATAGTTTAAAAAATGTATCAGTCAATTTGAAAGCATTTCCATCAGATAATCTGATATCCCTTGCTTCTAGGTTAGGTTTATCTGTATCTGCCATCTTGAATTAGCTCTCTTCCAATTGTGAGTTGCAAGTTTCCAGAAGAAGAATAAATAGGAAACCTTTTCCTTCAAAATTGGAATAATTGTTATTGAGATCTATCACACAACTTTTCCTCTTGCACTTTCACATCTTTTCTTTGAAAGTAAGTAGTTTTTCTATTTGTATATATTAAAAAAAAAGCAAAAGTAGCTACATGCATTTGAATTTAACCGCGCTTAGGATCTAGACATTAAGTACATTTTTTGTATACTGGTTGCGCTGGTCTCCTTGACGCAGCTTGTCAATCGGTTTACCAACTAGCCACCACTCTCCAGGCTTAAGGTTACCATATATGTCCTCTTTTCCCCAGACATGTCCAGTTTTCTGATCAATTTAAAACATCTGGGCAGATTATTCAGAAATCCCTTGATTGTCTGGGGTTTTCACAGAAATGGGCAACAAACATATATTAAATCATACTTTTCACCGATTTATTATCATAATTATTGAATATTGATAAATAGTTATACTTGCTTTGCAGCTCACTCACAATTTTTTTGAGTCGCGGACGCGTTTCGAGCAATGGTGCTCATCTTTGGCGCTCCTTACTAAGGCGCGCCTTAGTAAGGAGCACCGAAGATGAGCACCATTGCTCAAAACGCGTCCACGACTCAAAGAAATCGTGAGTGAGCTGCAAAGCAAGTATAACTATTTATCAATATTTATTACTGCAGTTTCAAGAAGCATGGATAACCTCAACAATCATAATTATTGAGATTAAGTCGTCAGAGTTGTAGTGCCAATGCCTTTTCCACTTATATAAAGACTGGTACAGTATGTCCAAGCAAAGAAGACCCTCTGGCAAGATGACAAATGACTCCAGCTCGGTCAATATTATGGTTCAAAAATTATTCATTTGGTCTCGTAAATTGTAGGAACATTCTGATCCACAATTTGAGCACAAATTGATACTTTTTGGACCAATATTGACCGGGCTGGAATCATATTCCCATCTTACCAGAATGTCTTCTTTGTTTGGACAGACTGTTTCCATCAGATATTCTTTATTACCTCTCATCAGTTCCTCTAAAGAGTTCTCGTAGAAAAACAGAAGAGATACTCTGAGTGCTCAACTCATGTTCTAAAAAATGAACAAAAATTTATGAATAATAGTCTATAATACAAAAATAGAAATAATATTAAATAAAATTATCAGTTCATAAAGTCACACACATGAAAAAAATTGCAAAAGTATGCATTTTCTCTACAACTCATTGTGAAGAATGCTGTTGAATTCTAAAAACTCATTGTAGAATATTAGTTTATAAAATGGTTGTATAATGAGAGCCTTTCAAAGCATGAGTGAGATGTAAGTTAGAGCTCAAGCAGTGAGCATATAGCAAGCTTAGCAGGTGCTCTTAATATCTTAATATATGGTACTGTACCAAAGCTACGCTCTGAAGTAAAAAAATAATATTCATCATAATTAGCAGTTGGTGTACTGCAATATCTAATAATTTATTTTTCTTTCATCAGTGTAAAAAACACTTGTTAAGGGAAATGAAACTTGAAATCCCATCTACTCATGCCAGATAGCGTTGGTCAGCTAACTATATAACAGCCTAAATGAACTAGCTACTTCAGAGTATCCCTGAAGGAATATTCAATTCTTTTATCGTCAATCCTGCCACAGAGTTATCCTGGACATGAGATCTGAAGCAATCTTATTTTTCCATCACGGTTATATTACATTTCAAGGGATAAATTGTTAGAGCTGTTTTCAAAATTTTTTGTATCTTCTACGCAGTCCTTGTTACAGTCATCAAATTGCTAACATCTTAAGAACTATCAGTAAAAATCAAATTCTGAGGATATTGTTGGGAAGATAATAATATTTCAAATTCATTGAAGTTCCTACTCATAAACAATTGAGCAGTTTCTTTTTTGGTCAAATTTGAAAAAAGTGATTTCTCAAGTTCTCTTCAATAATTAAAAGAAATTTTTCTTGATTTTTCTCAGGGTACCAACAAATAATTTTTTATGATGCTGAAACCTCTTCTTTTATTTGTTTTTCTTCCAAATGAGACCAAGTACAAGGGTATAGCTCAATTCCCCAAGTCAGAATTGCAGTTTTAATTTGATTATTTGATTGAAACTGAGACTAATCTTGTTGAGTGTGAATACTTAATTGTCTACAATTATTAATAAAGATAGCTTTGTGTCAAGCGATTTAGAGCATGAAAATACTTCTATCACAGGAAATTTGGCTGAGAAGTTCAATGAAACTGGTTACAAGATCGTATTGGCATTGGTTATTGAGATACAGTAATTGACAAAATAATGAAATACTGTAACTAGTATTTCTCCAATTCAAAGAGCGTTAGCATGGTTATGCTATGCTTCATATTACATTTTTATTGGTGGAACAAGTAGATAATTACATTTTAATTATAAGTGTAATATGTATAACTTATACAATGTAAAACTCAGCAGGAGTTCAAAAGAAGGTTGGGGTTTAAAGAAGTTAGACACATTGATTATGATTTTGATCCATTCAAACCTGATTTATGAATTTGTGGGGCATTTAAGGCTCTTTATTGACTGAACACTTTTTATGCAAGATAAAATTATTTAAAAGCTCCACCCATAAAATAGTATATTTCACCACTAGTTTTGAAAACGTCGTTTTGCAACATTAAGAATATATGGAGCTTTACAGCCAAAGCAATCCAGCCTCAGCTGGCTGGAAAGGTGAAGTATTTGCAATGTTGCAAAAGTTTTCAAAGCGTGTTGTGTATCTGTGTTTTTGGTACACTTCATAGAATAAGATGAAAACGTTTTCAAGAGGATAAAGCTTTTAGAATAAGATGAAAAAGTTTTCATAAATACAACATACAAATTCAACTTGCTGAATTCCATATTGGTGATTTCCGTTTTTTTTTTTTAAATAAATTCTGGATTCTAATTTCAACAAAGGTTATCAGTCCCTAAAATCAGTTCTCAATTAAAACATAAGGTTGGGTGTAGAATTATATGGAACAAAAATTATTGCTTGAAGAAAATCATCTGCTAAATTGTCTGATGCAATCAGCTGGAAAATGTTCAAAATAGTCGACTTTCCTGTTCAGTCAACCAATTTGCATGGAATGCGCTGCTAAGTCAACAGAAAATTTTGTTGACAGCTGATTTTTCCTATCTTGTACTGCTATAAGGCCCAAATATCAGCCGTTTATTCTGCACTAGTGTGGAAAATGAAAGCTTTCAAAGCCTGTCAAGTAGATCAAAACAGGCTGCTTTCTATCAAGTGTACCAAAAAGTGAGTTGAAGCATCAGGTAACCATGTGCTAAGTCTTTGAACATGAAAGATACTGATTATGTTCATATTTTGGCAAATATCTTAATAACTACACTGCAGATTCATAAATGAAATGAAATTTATTTCCCAAAATAATCTAATGCTATCAAATGTTATTCACATACCATACTCCTGGAATTGAAAATTGTTGTTATTCAATGTATTCACCAGTCTCTGTACTTTTATCACATCATAATATTCACAATCAAACAAGCTAGATGGAAGCTTTTTATTAATTATGCTTATTGTACCACTATAATAGATTTTATGCAAATTTGTTAATGCAAATATTTTATCTATAATCCGGTAGAATTTTGGTCCCTGGTGAAAACAAATGAAACATGAATTGATTATTATAGCCATACTTCAATTTTCTATTAGTTTTCTAGTATTTGTCATGTATATTGTAATGCTGTAATAGAATTCACTTACATGTTGTAAAGCAAATATTCTATCCACAGGGTTGGTCAGGGAAGTTTGTATTCCTAGTTTTGCTAAAGCCGTCTCAGCTAAAGTGGGATGTTCAAGTAGGAACACCTGAAGCATCAACTGTGCAATCCAAGCCAACATATGGTGGAACAGCATATGCCAACGGCTGCATGGTCAGGGGAGTGCCTGACATCAAGTATGTGAACTCTGGATACCAGGTGCCCTCCAGTTTCAAGAAGCCTTTCCTGGGTGAATGCGGAGCTCTGCCCAGGGTGACTGAATAAGTCTCCAGCTACTTGTGGGAATCTTATGGATACCAATTTAAAAGTAACAAAAGAGGCTGAATAGCCTCAAACATCTAACAAGGAGGGGGGATATCCCCCAAACTCTACTTACCTGGAACAGGTTTCAGAGTTATTGCTGACTCTAACCTGCTGGGAAACAGTACATGTAGTGGAAGGTACTACAACTGAAGATTCTGCAATGGAATCTGAGAAATGTGTGGACCCATCCCTGACAGAAGTTGAACAGCTTCAGAAGGGTGGGTCCATAGCTGGATGAAGAAGTCTCAAAGCTCCAGACTAGGAGGTGCAAGGAGGAAGAGGTTGAAGTTCTGGTTCAAGAAGGGTATCTCTGCTGAAGAGGCCCAGAAGCGTAGTCTTCAGCCTATGACAATTATGCACCAGGAGGGGACCAGTGGAAAGAGAAATCAATCCAACAGCTCCACTCCAGACAACAAGGCATCCAAGAGGTCTCAACAGACTCAGGAAGCCTCAACGTAAAGGGTAGCAGTAATGCCAGTTATCACCCTCCCCCAGCAAGAGCTTTGAGCAGGTGCTGGCAGGGGTAAGAGTGGGCATTATCCACCAAAATTACCCAGACAAGCTCCTAATGGTAGAGCATATGAATGCCGTAGAAGAAGCTGTGATTGCTCAAATCACAGAGGTGGAAGGTGCTGAACAGCCCACATTCAGTGGATTGAGCAGGAAGCCAGGGTACATGATCATCACTTGTGATAATCAACCAACATCAACCTGGTTGACAGAGGCAGTAAAGAGAATAATGCCTTGGGAGGGAGCTAAACTGAAGGCAGTGCTAGAGGGAGAAATTCCTTGATCACATGTTGTAAAGACTTACCTTCCAAATAGCAGTTTGGACTCAAGCAAGAACATTCTTAAATGCTTGAAAGCCCAAAATAGAGACTTGAGGGTGGCTAATTGGAGACTCCTCAAAAGAAGTGAAGAGGGTAAGGTCACTCAAGTCACCCTCTCTATTGATGGTACATCAGCTGCCAAACTTGAAGAGAAAGGATCATTTGTATCCTACAAGTTTGGCAAGGTGCAATTTTGGCTGAAACAGGGAGCAAAAAAGCCTGCAGCCAGAAAGACAGCCAGTGGCAAGTAGTGCTGAAGAGAGGGTGGGGGCTGAGGAGCAGCCTAGGGCTGAACAGCCCTCACTGTGGCTCCTTCTGTCCAGAAGCCTACAGGCTACTTCAAAGATAGAAGAGAGAAGAAGGCTCCATCAAAGGAGTTCTTCAAAAAGAGGAAAGCAGACACCAAAGGCCCCTCCACGACAACCAGGAAGGTGAAAGATTCTTCACAGCCTGGACAAACTGGCAGAGTGGAAGATGCAGGAAAGAGGCCAGGGACATCGACCCAGGGCCCTGCAGCAAGACAATGAAGTTTTGTCTGCTGCAGGCCAACCTCCATCACGCAAAGGCAGCATCAAGTATGTTGGACAGGAAGTTTGCCATTTAGGGGCTGGATGCTGCAGTCATCCAAGAGCCCTGGGTCTGCAGAGGAGCAGTTAGAGGACTCACAGGCCAAAAAGGTAAGTTGATCTACCATCGCCAACATTCTTGTCCAAGAGTTGCAATAATGGACAACAATAATGTTAGGTGCTTTCCTTTGACAGGGTTAATAGATTGGGACCTTGTTGAGGTGATCATTAAGATCTCCACACCTGGAGGTAGCAAAGAGGTTATTATAGCCTCTGCTTACTTCCCAGGAGATATGGACAGCATTCCAACACAGGAGGTGGAGAGGTTGGTGCAGCATGCCAGGGGTAGAGGAACGCCCCTCATAATAGGGTGCGATGCAAACACCCACCACACAGCATAGGGAAGCACCAACATCAATGTCAGAGGTGAGTTACTTCTTACTTCATATACTCAAATGACTTGGAGATTATCAATATAGGTGACAAACCAGCCTTTGTGACTGCTAGTTGCCAGGAAGTCCTACACTTGACACTGGCTGATGGGCAGGCAAGTGGGTTGGTGTCTGGATGGGGAGTCTCATCTGAGGCCTCATTGTCTGATCACAGACATATCAGGTTTGACCTGGAGGTTCTGGAGGAGACTCTGCATACCTAAAGAATCCCTAAGTCTACAGACTGGGCTATATATAGGGAGGAACTGGCTTCAATCACAAACCAGATAAACCCTCCCATTGTGACTGAGTAAGTCTTAGATAGCAAATTCATAAAAATTGAAGAGGCTATAATAGAAGCCTACACCAAGGCATGCCCTTCCAGAAGCAACAGGGTGCATAGAGATGTACCCTGGTGGAACAAAGGGCTTAGCAGGATGAAGGCTAAAACAGGAAAGCTTTTTAATGGGGCAAAAAGTTCTTGAAACTGGACTAAATATAAAAATGCCTTGACTGAATACAACAAGGAGTTGAGACAGTCCAAACAAAAAACATGGAGGGACTTCTGCTCAGGTATAGAGTCACTTCCAGTAGCTACCAGGCTACAGAAGGTCCTGCAAAAAGACCATGTTAACCCACTAGGCTCCCTATTGAAACACAATGGGGAGATGACAGGTAGTCATTGAGAGACTATTGAACTTCTGCTAGATACTCACTTCCCTAGATCTGAGATCAGGGGGACAGGGGCTGAAGAATCCCCCAGAGTTACTAGCAAATCCCAAAGGGAACTAGCCTGGGCTCAAAGAAGAGCAGGTAACATCTTCACCCCAGGTAAGGTGGAATGGGCCATAAACTCATTAAGTCCTTGTAAAGCAGCAGGGGCAGATGGTATATTTCCAGCCATGCTACAAAATGCCACAGAGGAAATTGAGTACTCAATGGTGAAAGCATTTCGAGCTAGTTATGCTATGGGTTACATTCCTATAAGATAGAGACAGGTTAGGGTGGTATTTGTGCCAAAGGCTGGTGGCAGAAGCCCTCTCCAGCCTAAGTCGTACCACCCAATAAGCCTTAGCTCTTTCATAGTTAAAACCATGGAGAAGGTAATTGATAGATATATAATGGATGAAGTGTTTAACAATAACACTTTAAATAAGTCCCAACATGCCTATCAGGTTGGACGTTCCTCTATAACAGCCTTAGATGTCCTCACCAGGGAGGTAGAAAAGGCTTTAGAGGAGAAGGAGATGCTAATTTGGGCATTTATTGATGTGGAAGGAGCTTTTGATAGCACCTCATTTCCATCTATTGAAAGAGCAATCATGAGAAAGGAGGTTGATAGTGATACTGCCTCCTGGATTATGTCAATGCTCAGGAATAGGCTGATAACTGCTGAAATGGGTAGTGAGTCAGTAACTGTAACAGCCCTGAGAGGTTGCCCCCAAGGAAGGGTTCTTTTGCCTCTGCTCTGTCAAAGGATATAGGATGCAAGCTTATGCTGATGACCTGGTCCTTATGATAAGGGGAAAATCAGCAGACACCCTGTGTGACCTGCTGCAAAGGGCCCTCTCCTTCATAGGAAGGTGGTGTGGAAAGGAGGATCTTCAGATCAATCCTGAAAAGACTGTAATTGTTCCATTCACCAGGAAAAGGAAGCTGAACTTAATAGCTCCAACTCTGGGAGGAACAACAATTCCATTTTCCACACAATTGAAATATTTAGGGATAGTCCTTGACCAAAAACTTCTGTGTATTGAGAGGACTCTTACAAAGGCCACAAAGGCTATGGGGGCCTGCAGGAGGCTGTGTGGTAAGAAATGGGGGCTGAGGCCCAGTATGCAGTTCTTGGTTTACCAGACTGTAATAATACGTATGGTTACTTATGCCGCACTGGTTTAGTGGCCTAAGGTGGAACAGAAGACTACTGCAACTAAACTCCAAAAATTGCAGATGTTGGCAGGTCTGGGCATTAGTGGAGCCACAGGCTCCTGCCCAACAGCTGCGCTAGATGCAATATTTGGAATGTTGCCTCTGGCGCAGGAGGTCAAGAAAAGGGCAGCACTAAGTGCCCTCAAAATGACCGGTAACAGGAATATCAACAACTCCATAGAGAAAGGTCATTTGACAATATTAAAGGAGTTTCCTGGATTAGCTCTGGCTTTAGCTGTTCCGGACTTTAAAAACAGGGAATACTTAATGAATCGCCCAAAGTCACAATCCTGAAGAGTGACAGGGGTGGAAGAGAGTATTTTTGGGAGTCAAACGCCCTGAAGTGGTACACTGATGGATCATGCAGGGAAGGAAGGACAGGATATGGGCCAGGAACTAAATTCTATAAGGCCCTAGGAAAAACAGCAACTGTCTTTCAGGCCAAGGTAATGGCCATAGAGATGTGTGCTAATCAACTCATTGAAAGAGGACTAAGAAGGACAAAGATCTCTATTTTGAGTGACAGCCAGGCAGCCCTAAAGGTGATGCAGGCCTGTTCCAGTAGATCAAAGCTGGTAACACAGTGTCAAAAGTCCCTAAGGGAACTGGCTGTCAGGAATCAGGTTAGCCTGATGTGGGTACCAGGGCACAAGGGTATCTATGGAAATCAAATAGCTGATCGCCTTGCAAGAAAAGGTGCAGATTCTACATTTGTAGGACCGGAACCAGGTTGTGGGGTTCCTTTTCCCAATCAAAAATGTTGATTAAACCCTCAACAAAGGCTTCTTGCAATGTAATAACCCTGGAAAAGAGGGAGCTGAGGCAAATAGTAAGCCTCCTGACAGGACATTGCCCATTCAGGTATTTGTTAAGGAAGAAGGGACTATGTCAGGATGATGAATGCAGATTCTGCATAGAAGAGACAGAATCAGCAGCACATTTGCTGCTGGAATGTCCAGCACTTTTGCAAATGAGGAGGGGACTTCTTGGAAAGGCAACCCTCCTACCAGAGGAGGCAAGAGAACTGGACTTCAAGGCCCTGAGTAAATTCTGCTCTGGCCTTGGATTATTGAACATGGCATAAGCCAAAGGGAGGATACCACGAAAGATTAAATAGCAGTTGTGGTGGCTAAGGGTTACAAAGCCCAACCCATTTAAAAAAAACCATGTTATCTCCCTCTATATTCCATTTTTGGTGAAATGACGTACATTTTACAATTTTTTGTACAATAATAGTATTTTTTGAAGTATAAATAGAATTCCAGGGAAGACTGATTTTGAGAGTATGATTTCATAATCTTCCCAGTAATCCAAGACTAATAAATAGTTGCTCAAGGTACAATTCATGCTGCCCAAGGTTCATGCTATGATTGTACCTTGTGCAGAAAAACACTCTTTTAAAAAAGGTAATCATTGTATAAGAGTGAAAAAATTCATTAAGAAAGTGGAATAGTGGAAATACAGTCCACATGATTTGAGACTACCTCTGAGGTATCACACTTTCAAAAAAAAAATATTTTGTAAAAACTGTCCAAGGTAGGCCTACACATCCTTCCCCTACTATCTCAAAACTAGAGATAGGCCTACTTCCCTGTCCCACCTTGTATAATACAATAGAATTTTGGTTTCTGTTGGAAAACAATAATTGAAACATGAATAAGTCTATAAAGCCTTAAGGATTACATGATTCATAGTCCAGAGATAAGAAATTCAGGATGCTGGGACATTTTTGTTCAATTTTTCTTGATCCTTGGACTACTTGAATTTAAAAAGATGAACTTCTAAGCCTTGTGCTCCATACAGGAACTACAAAATTTTGGTTCCATTCTTAATTTTCTGTAATTTACATAAAAACAGAGCAGAAAAAAATATTCAGTCAATGTAAGTCATTGCAAAATATTTTTTTTGCAAGCAGGAATACATACTTTTTTCTAAAAGTCACAAATTTGTCAAATCATCTCTTTTTTCAAATCTTTGGCATATGTTCTCAATATTGAAAGTGAGTTACAAATATTTGGCGTATTGTTGAAAAGTTTGAAAAATCCTCCCTTAGTGCACAACTAAACATCCAACCAAACATGCCTGCTAAATTTGAATGCATTTGGTTTAGTGGATTTCTAGTTCTGGAGATGAATGAATCAGTGCCATTTCACTTTTAGAGATGAAATATCTTGATTTTAGAATTTCATATGAATTATTGATTTTTTCTCACCTGATTTTCATTCTCTTTGCACTCCCATACTTCTTGTTCAACATGAATATTTTTATCCCTCTTCTCACCTTCCATGACTTCCCATTGTGTTGTTTGTTCATCATTTTCATTTTTCAAAATCCAAACTTTCATTCTTAAATGTTCTAAATTTTCTTCTTTCTTAAGCTCACATTTACTTTGAACAAAGAAGAACATATAAATTTAGTAAAAATAGACTTGGTTGGAAATTGAATTGAAATTTAAACTGAATTTACATATTTAAATAATAATAATGTTATGGGTTTCCACTATAATAAAAGACTTGAGGCAATTTATACTGATTAACTTTATCAATTACACTGCTATAACACACTGGAAAAAGATGAACTAGAACAGAACAGAACAGAAGATAGCAGAAGAGTTTATAATGTTTCACAATACAAAATGACACTAAGTTGATACTGCACTGAATAAGAAATTATAGAAGTCTTTATCACACAAGGTTACACTAAGAAGGATCAGAGTTGACTAATAAACAGAATGAATATCACTACAGAGTGTATATATACAACAATCACAGCTTGTCTGTCACACAATACAACTGACACAACTTGTTTGAATGCTTGAGTAAGACTGACTAATAGCTCAAACACTCTGACATTTATATGAACTTCCATACATTCCAGAAAGCACAAGTGAATGCTAGTATAATGACTTCTAGACAGTTGGAGTTAATTGTCTGTTTACATAACAAGCAATAATCTTGTTTACACAAAACCTCTCATCCCTGCCTGTCCATCACTTGGTGTATAACTGTCTCAAGGCCACCAGACACTGTCAAATTCCGTAACAATAATATTGTAAGTTAGGATTAAGGTTGAGTGGTAGAAAGGACTTCCTAGTCCTAACTCCGCCTAATAAAGGATATTTTCATTTCATTTCATTGTATGACCTTGCTGGCTGAGATCTGGTGTCAGAGTTTTTAGGTCACACCTGTTCAGTTTCATGGCCTCTAACATGACATAATGACTGCTTTTCAGGCAGCCCTAATAAGATATTATGATACATAATATCTAATACATGTTACATAAACATAATTTTTGTGATTGAAAAAGAGCACTGATTTTATTGTATCAATTTATAAAGTCCATTTAACCAAAAACTGACTATAAAATTTAATAAATGAAAATGTTCATCTGACTTTCCAATTTCATATTGTATATATTTATTGTATATTAAAACATATTTCATATTATTTTTTCAATTTCTACTTCTCTTGTTTTGATTGTCTTTGTGATCACTACATTATTCTTATTTTTACATTAGTTCTAAGATTATTTTGTACCTACAGCTCTCTTCATTCAATTATTTCTTGTTTTGATAGGCTTAAGCTTGGAAACTAATGTTTTGTGTAAATAAATAAATGAATGGGAACGGATGTTGAAACTCATATTTTCTTATAAATTCCAATATAATATTGAAAAATGAAATGAGAATCAAATACCCTTTTAAAAACATTGAAATTATTAATGCACATACATGTTCTGGGACTTTCAGCCCATTATTATTATTATTTTATCCACATTGATAATGGGCTGAAAGTCCCAAAACATGTTTGTGCATTAATAATATTAATGTTTTTGAAAGGGTATTAGATTCTCATTTTATTTTTCAATTATTTTATATAGCCCTAAGTTTTAAAGTTTAATTTTCAATATAATGTGTATAATCTTACTCACATATGTTCTGATTTTTCAATACTTCCAACAGTTGGTGGACTGTAAACTTCTAAACTAATACCACTTTGAGAACCAATGGAAATCTGAACTGATGATGTACTTTTTTGCAAAAAATCCAGTTGGTAGTCGATTCTAGTCTGAACAATATTTCCACTGCAATCATGAATTGTCTAAAATAAGAATTTTATCTATAATACAGTACCAAAATTTTTCAAAAGGATTTAAGAAATGTTCAACACTTAATTGTAACATTTCCATAACATAGGATTTAACAAATTTCAACAAGTTCTGCTAATTAGTTTTGAAAAAATCTAAGAAAAAGCAGAAAAACTTGAATTTTTTTTTTGAGGGTGATGCCCACATGGGCTCTTGGGCCTGTGCGTGGGTAATGGGAAGGATGATTATGAGAGATGAATGGACCTACTGCTTTAGGCGGGTTCCAAACCACCCGGATTCAATTTTTGAGGCTCATGAATTGAATTCAGAGGAACCGGTCACCATTACAACAGTTGTGGTAGAGGCATGTCGCTTATCTAATCTCACCGATTAGACGCTCTCTACCACTGGGACAAACCTCTATTTAGCATAATCTTGGGGAAATTTCAAAAATCTGTTCTTAGTGTGCAATGCACTCAGTGTCTGGAGGTCTAACCAAACATGACATGAATTGGTGCCATTTTGTTATTTAAAAATCATTGAAAATATAGATCAATTGGCTACAGCACAAGATATGCAACTCACAATGCATCTACAACTTTTAAACCCCTGATTAATGGGATTTTTTTTATTCATTTGGAAAAAAATTCAATCCAATATTACGATGTAGACCTAACCTGAACCTGTCTACCTAATTTTGACATTTTCTGCAGATTGGTACTCAAAAATTATAAGAAAACACCAAAAACTATAGAAAAACTCAAATAATGGGCATTTCCTTGGAAAGTTTCAAAAATCTATTTTTAGTGTACCTTTAGAGCTCCAACTGAACATGCCTGCCAAATTTGAACACATTTGGTTTGGTAGATATTGAGTTCTTCTGATAAGTGAATGAATGAATGAGGAACATTTTGCCTTTATGTATGGCATATAAAAATAATTCTTTATTGTCTCTTTATTTTGACCAATAGAACCTTTTCCCAGAGCTTGGTACTTTATAATAGTAGAGGTAATATAATAATTTATGATAGAAGTTTAGGCCTACATAGTACATACCGTAGTTCTTCAACAATATTAGTGATAATAGTAACTTATGTGTGAGATGGATTAACAATTTTTTCAAGTTCATTTTTTCTATAAATTTTGTAACACTAATCATAGTTATAAGTAAACATAACCAATATATTGTATCTATTGAATTTGTAGACCTCATCTGTTATTGTAACAATAATGTCAAATAGAAAAATTATTTTTCACCACACTGCACAGAAAGCAGCTGTTTTCTGTGCACTAAAGAGATTCGAAAGACGCCATTTACAGGCGGTTTTGAGGGCTCTTTCGGAGCTAGTGCACAGAAAGAGACTTGGCTAACCTCTACCGGCCGGTCCACCCAGAGCCCTCTGTACCTGCGTTAGCATACCAGAGCATAGCTCCAGGCGGAGCTTGCGCCACAGTTACGGAGGCGTACCATTGGGACTCGCCTTGATTCCCCCTAGGGACGGAGGCGGAACGTGTAGGACCCACCTTGATCCCCCTGAAGCTAAGCCAGTTACGGAACACAGAAAGAGACTGATAGTTACCTATCCGGCCGCTAGATCAGGCGACAATGCACTGCTTTTCTGCTTTAGCCTACTTCAGTTTGAATCAGCGATCACCGCAAACATTCTTATACAATATTTATTATTCTTACTCTCGCAGTGTGGCGAAAAGTATCGTACTCAACTCACACAGAAAGGTGTTTATGGTATTCGAATAACATATTTCCGGGCTTGGCAAGCCTCGCCCGGGAAACTATCCTCATACCATAAACACCTACTTTCTGTGCTTGTAGTGTAATGTACTATAATAGACAGATTTAGGGAGGGAGAGTCAAGTAGGCTTGTAGCTAATACTTACCTCTTTATAATATCACTACTGGGAATATAGGCAACTTCAAAAAACCCATCTGGAGAAATAAAGAAAAAGAAAATAGTTATACACATTACCTATTTCTATTATTGAAAATTTGCATATTTAAGAGTAGGAAATTATTAAGCCTTTCTAGGTCCTCCTTACAGTTGGTCCAAACTTTCTTGGCATCAGCTAGAACCAGCTAACCCAGGCAAGGGGCAAAGTGCTGGAACCGTTCTTTAAACATTAGGCGAATAATGTTGCATTAGACAGTGGATTAGAGCTAAGGTGTGTAGAATAGTGGAGGTGGGACAGAGTGAAGCAGCTGGCTGGGGAAGCTATGATAGTGACGTCACGGAGTTCCTCTAGTCAAAAATTCAGCATTGATTTCCCTATCCTTGACAAAAAATCGTACGCTTTTTTCCAATTTACAAAATACAGAATTGTTTAATATAAGAATTTCTTATATGAGCTTGTAGAGAATTTCAAGACCTACATTTTGAGTAATTAAAATCTATATTTCACTCAAATTTAACATGACAAAAAGTCAGTTAACATGTCTTGGGAATGCTCTGCAGCTGGGCTGGTTCAATTATGAGTAGCAATGCTATTATAAGATAAATTTATGATATTGCATTCGATAGCATCGCTATCCATAATAGCATTATTCCAGCTGCAGAGTATTCCCAAGGTACATAAACAGACTTTTTCTCATGTTAAATTTGAGTAATATATAGATTTAAATCACTCAAAATGTAGGTCTTGAAATTCTCTACAAGCTCATATAAGAAATTAATCTATTAAACAATTCTGTATTTTGTAATTTGAGAAAAAGTGTACGATTTTTCGTCAAGGATAGGAGGGTCAATGCTAAATTTTTGACTAGAGGTACTCCATGACGTCAGTATCATAGCCAGCTGTTTCACTCTGCCCCACCTCTACTATTCTATGCACATTGGATTAGAGCAGCATTTTTAATTGACCGAACGTAAGTGAGGTCTAGATTCGAGATGACGATTTTGCATTCCTCTTTATGTTTGTTTGTTTGTATGTATGTTTGTTCCGCATTTACAACAAAACGCGGCAATAGATTCTGATGGAATTTGACAGGAATGTTCCTCTTGAAATGGCGCGTTGATGTATATGTAATGTTTCTTGGAATATTGCATTTTAAGGATAACATGAAAGGAAAAGTAATTACCTCCATGCTAAAATATTACTATACATTTATACTTCTGACCACAGGAAAATTCACACTATAGAATTATTCATTGTGAACCAGCTGTCAAGTTTATTATTAATTGCATTTAATGACGCATGCAATTAACAAAACTTGAAACTCAACATAACTAAGTATTCCCTTCATGAATAATGCCCCATCCATGGGTGACTTTGTGAGGTCTACTGTTCACAGAACTACCTACTATAGTCCGTGAATGATTATGATTTGAACACTCCGATTTGAACAGGCTATCATGTTATCACTGCATCATTTTTTTGTGAACATGTGGTTTTTGTTATTAGTACAGAATCTTTTCCCAATTGCATTCAAACTGTAGGTTATATAATTGTTTAAGCAAAATGAACTCTTGTTATTATATGGTGATTTCAAGGAAAGAGTTCATCATATCAACAATAAAGAGGCAAAAATTTCTATTTCAAAACATTATGGGAAAAAAGGTTATGAGAATAGGTTTGGCAATAGATAGATTTCATGTAAATAATATAAATATGGGCCATATAGCTATTGCCAAAAAGTTTTTTAAATAGGCATAGAAAAATCAATTTACAACACCAGCATTTGGAACCAAGTTGGAACGCACAAGGAGCAGACAAAGTTCCTAATTTCTAGGTTTGCTAAACAGCTGTGGTGCCAATGACGCCAGAATTCACTGTTTCCTCCCGGCTATGATTCTGATGACTCATACCTTTCTATTCTAATTACCTTGGTTCTTCACGTAAGTCTATCCTAGTAAGGCCACTGAGCTATGACGTCACATTTTGAGTGCCTTGGCCTTGTCCTTTGGAGGCTATGTGGCAGCTTGTTTGACTTGTTAATTCATACATTTGAATTTGGAAAAAAACAGCTAGACTAGATCTTCAGTGCTGTAATTATTATCGTGATGATAATTAGAGCTGTATTAATTCAGAACAGCTGATATTTGATTTGAATGCTGTAAACAGCTTTTTCCCAAACGCAAATCTAGCTTGAAAAGTTGTGTAGTATTACATAAAATTATGGCAAAACTTTTTTTATTAAATGATTTGTCATTATTTTAGCAATCAGCTTGTTTAAAAATACACCATTTTTAGTTAGTTTCAGCAATGGACAGATTCAAGGAATCTAGAGGTACCATTTTTTCAACCTAAAATTCAAATTTTGGATTTTTTTATTGTTACCTATTGTTTGTTGTTGCAGATAATTGTACCTAGTTATGCAGAAAGGAACAAACCCACAATCAGCTACTTTTGAAATATCGCGAACCAAAGATGAAACTGCAATAATACCTCCCATTTTATTATCCAATAAGATATTCTGATTTTGGGAACGTATATGAGCTCTTAATATCATAAACTAGATATTTATGTACAAAAAAGCATTAATTTCCCATTTTATGGCATTTAAGTGGGTTGGTTCCTTTCTGCAAAAAACATACCAGTATCCTACTTTATGTAATATGCAGAAAGGAACCAACCCACATAATTTCCATAGGAACCAGACCAAAATTTTTGTTTTTTCAGAGAAAAATAATCATAAGAGGCTAATTTTTTCACTCATTGATTAATATTATGAAGAAAAGTGTTCTGTCAAAATTCACCAACCCTCCATCTTGCTACCCCCTCCCCACCCCTCAAAGTTTCCATTTGAAAGGGTTTCTTACATTGAATGTATCTCAGCACTCATTGGAAATAAGAAATCAAACTTTTTCTCATTTTTCATTGAATTAAATTCTCTTTATTTTATGTCTCACCATTTCATTGTAGCTCCTGCAGTTCAAAAGTTATATAAATGGAAGAATGGAGGGATTCCCTAGATTTCTGCATAAAATTTTAATTATCTTCTAAATGAAAGTTTACAGAATGATTCTACTGAAAATGTCTCTTATGAAACTTGCAGAACTTTTCAAAACCTACATTTTGAATGATAGAAACATATTATATTTTTCTGAAAATTAATGTAAGTTAAGTGTAAGTCAGTTAATAAATGAAAAGCGCTATCTCAGAAGCGCTTGGCGGATAGCTTGATATTATGGTCTATCAAGTGAGTACTAAAATACCCCTTTTAATTTATTGAATTTTGAAGTAGTTCATTTGGGGAAATTATATAGAGTTGATTTTCTCCCCATTGATAACTAGCATGTTGGCAAGTGTTCTGTCTGAAGTCCCCACACTACCCCTCTTATTCAAGAATTCTTAAATCACATGTGTCTCGGCACTCTATAGAGATAAATAGTTGTACTTTGTATCATTATTCAGTGAATTCAATTGGCTTCAACTCATAATATATGTATTCATCATTACACTCTAGCTCTTGAAGTTGCATGAGGTTATTCATGGAAGAAAGAATTGAAAACAATGTTTTCAGCCGCTAATTTTCATTATTTTTCAAATAAAGTTTTACAGAATTGTTTGACTTTTGGTATTTTTTCCATAAACAGCATGTCAAGAATAATTTTTAAAATATCAAAATTTTTCACTGGAATTAAACGTCGCTTCAAAATTTTCTGTAATTTCTAATTGGCCGTGAATTCTTGCAACATGCCATGGCAATTATGTGGGTTGGTTCCTTCCTGCATAACACATAAAGTGGGATATTTGTTTGGCAGAAAGGAACCTACCCACATAATTGCCATAAGGGTTGATTCCACTGATTTTTTTTCATCGAAAACAGTTACCTAGGGGTTTATCAACCCAAATATTGAAAAATCCGATTTTTTTATTTTTGTGGTTTGGTTCCTTTCTGCATAACTACGTCCAATTGGCACACCTGTATATGAAGCATTGAAATATATAATGGGCCAAGTAGCAAAAAACTATTTTCTCATCAAAACTGTATGCTTTTTCATCAAACAAGAGATGGAATGAAGGAAGTGTGCTAGAAAAATAAACTATGCAATTGGTCCAGTCAATAAAGCATTATACAGTGCATGAACATCCATAATTTTGTTCTTACTGAAATTATAACATGTTCTACAATTTGAGCCCAAATACGACTTTTTACCACCAATAATTTTCAAGATCCATTTTACACAAAAAAATGGAGTTTTCCCAGTATATAGGAATAAGCTTAGATTAATGAAATTCTTCAATTTTTTCCGAATCGCACATATAGTATATGAAATAGAACCACCTTTTGAAGCTGAAAACAATGAGCTATAGTTTGATAAGATCTGTTCACTTTTACAAAAGTTAGGAATGTCCTTAGATTGTTATCCTCGAAGGGTCCTTTCTACTATAAATAGTCCAAATTTTGAGCAGTAAAACGAGTATTCTGATGAGGAATGATCCATATAGACTACCAGACACTCCCTTAAATATAGTTATTGCACTGTATATATATTTGACTGAACGTGAGTGAGTTCTAGATTCAAGACGACGATTTTGCATTTCTCTTTATGTTTGTTTGTTTGTATGTATGTATGTATGTTTGTTCCGCATTTACGACAAAATGCGGCAATAGATTTGGGTGATATTTGACAGGAATGTTCCTCTTGAAATTGCGCATCAATGTATATGTAAGGTTTCTTGAAATATTGCATTTCAAGGATAATATGAAAGGAAAAGGAATTACATCCATACTAAAATATTACTATATACATTTATACTTCTGGACATAGGAGAACTCACACTATAGAATTATTCATGATAAACCAGCTGTCGAGTTTATTATTAAATGCATGCAATGACGCATGCAATTAATGAAACTTAACAGTATTCCCTTCACGAGTAATGCCACATTCATGGGTGACTTCGTGAGGTCTACTGTTCACAGAACTACTAGCATCAAAATATTGACAAAACCCATCTGTAGCTGAATTTGGAGGAATTCCATTCTTGGAAAAGTGATTGTTAAACTTCCAAAAAGAGGTCAAATATCAATATTTATATGTTATTTGGACTCTACTTCACATGTTCGACAACTTTTAGGGTGAGGGGGTAAGGTATTTATTGTTACTTTATGAGTTACATCAGATTTAAAAGTAGTTAGGACAATTTTTTGGGGATTTTTCCATAAAAAATGGTAGTTTTGATTAAATGTAAAAAATTCTCTATTATGCTGATTTTCGTCTTCTTTTTTTAATCGACGCAGATTTTAGTCCTCTTTAATATTCAGAGCTTTTTTCTCTAGGATCAACTTTTTCAAGTTTTATGCGAAAAACTGAAAAATTGTACCTTCTACCCCCTCTCCCACCCATGCTCACCCCCCTCCCAGGTCCGGGGACTTTTAGTATGTTAAACTCCTAACTAGTCTAGACAAATCCCGGAGCTCAAAAATTGGGGCATATTTCATGCACTCTATACCCGTGTGGACAGGCTTCATTGACTGGATTAAATACATACATTCATTTTCAAAGTTCTCACTTAATGGCTCAGTTCTTATGGTTTGTATGCCATGCATTATCTTCAGCGTATAAGTTTGAATAAGCGCACCTTTAACATCTGCCTCACTTCATTTTGAAGTCAAAAGAGGTTATGTTGATAATTAGAAAGGAACGACAAAAACAGTATCAACTTGATTATTTTAATAGTACTTCCACTCACATTTTTCCAGTCCTACTTACCAAAATGATACCACTTATCTTTGAAAATTTTGATCTCCTCGATAATATTCCCATAATGTATTTTAATGCCATCATGGAAGTATAAAACATTCAAATGTGACTCTGCTTGTCCCTTCAATGTTAATATGTTCTTGACAATCACAGCTTCATGTGGCTAAAAATAAATGAAGACTATTAGATTTTGGAGTAAATATTCAAACTTTGGTAGGTATTTTCAGGCCCCACTCTGCAACCGGCATCTGCTTGTTCTTGAAGCAATATTTAAATTTTCTCAAACCCAATTTTTTGTTGTGATTGAAAATTGATTATTATGACTAATAACCTATAAAATTAGAACCAAAGAGATATTTTAAAACAAAGAATGTTGCGTCAATGGATTTGAAAAAAATTGAATTGAATTGAAGATCACCATCATGGAATATTGGCAAGTTGAAATTAAGAACAGGGGAGGAGTCCAAATACTCAGAAGATTGAGTATAGTAGCATAATATACCCAAGATAACATGATAAAGCTTTCCAACCAAGCATTTGTATCTTTGGCACACTTGATATGGCTTAGTACGTTGTTTTTGGTGCAACTGGAATGATGATTGTTTGCAGTTTACGATTTTTGATCCCCATTTCTGAGATTTGGGTAAGATTCACACAATCACCGCCATTCAACTTTTTCTTTAGAATCCGACTCTCTCCAACTTCCATTAATAAAAAATACAATTTTATGATTCCTTATCCAGTTATAACCCTTATTGTTAAAAAATGGCGTTTTCTAGCATATTTTTCCAATTATCTTAATAACCGTTGAAGTTACAAACTTGGAACTGGTTTCATTGAGTTCCTCAGATAGTTTTAAATAGGATTTGATAATTTTAGAATCTTACTAAAGCCTCTAAAAAATTAGAAAAATTAATATATTTATAAAAATCTCAATTTTCCCATGGTCCCATGGAACGTTTTCGTCTACTTGGTGTAAGGAATCAGCCTGAAAATATTGCACATTCCTCCTGAAACATCCTGTTTATAGCATTCATAGAGTGAACCGACAAGACAACAAAGGTATAGTCCCACATGAGTCATATAGACTTGTGTGTGAGACGAGTACCATTCAATAAATTTCTAGGCTAGAATTGACTTAAATGTCAATAAGTAATAGTGAAAAAGGAAAAATTGGAGAATGTAAATAATATTAAGAGGATGAGCAGAGAGAACACGGCAACGCAAGTAAGAAGTGGAACAATAATCTTTCTTTATTTTCAAGATTGGCATTTGAAGAGAATGAAGGTGGAATCTCAATCATGATGAAAATTTTATATTTGATAGTTACAATTTACAACTATAAGGTTATTTTTATAAACTACCTGTATAAAGGCTCCAGCAATATTGTTCTGAGCTATTGGCACCGATTTCATACAACCAACTGCAGATTATCTTTTTTTAAGCAAGAATATCCCTCAACAAAGGCTTTCCACACTGTAATAAGCCTGGAAAAGAGGGAGCTGAGGCAAATAGTAAGCCTCCTGACAGGACACGGCCCATTCAGGTATATGTTATGGAAGAAAGGACTATGTCAGGATGATGAATGCAGATTCTGCATAGAAGAGACTGAATCAGCAGCACATTTGCTGCTGGAATGTCCAGCACTATTGCAAATGAGGAGGAGACATCTTGGAAAGGTAACCTTCCTACCAGAAGAGGCAAGAGAACTGGACTTCAAGGCCCTGAGTAAATTCTGCTCTGGCCTTGGATTATGGAACATGGCATAAGCCAAAGAGGGGATGACACAAAAGATTGAATAGCGGTCACGGTGGCTAAGGGTTACAAAGCCAAACCCATTTAATAAAAAAAGCAAGAATATCAACAGTTGGCTGTATAATTTCTCTGATGGGTGATTTTTGTAATAAAAGATTTGAGACATAAACTAAGTTTGTTCTATTGATGGATTTAACTATTCTGGGAACCTGAATACCCACATTTGCAAAGCTTCTTGTATTATAGGTATGTGTTACATCTGTGACAATACTATCTCTATTTTTGTAGGTGAACACTAATACATTTCTAATATAAATCTGCCTGACAGAGAGTAATCTAGAATATTTGAAGAGTGCTTCAGTGGGAATTGTCTCTCCAATTTCAAGCCTTCCTTAATTATAAGCTTCTGAATAACATATAGTGGCTGAAGTGCTGTTTTAGCAGCTCCTCCCCATGCAATTATACCATAGCTCAATATTGATTGCACATATGCAATATAAACTCTTTTGATCTCTTGTTGGTTCAAGATTAGACTGAGCTGTCCAAATATATATATATGTATCATTTTCCTAATTCCTAAGCTTATGTAGTATACTTGATATATGATTCTCATATCTCAAGTTATTATCTATTATAACTCCTAGATAGTTGTAGCTTTTCACCCTATCAATGGTCTGGCAATTACAAGCATTGCCGTGTATACAATCAAAGGAGTGCAGCTTTAGTACTAAATGATCTGGAGGCTCACTAGAAGGTCTAAGTGCAATAGGCAGACATTTTGTCTTGCTCACATTCATAGTGAGAATATTCCCATCAAACCAATCCTTCAGCCTCTTCATCCCTAATTCAGCCTTTAAAAATGTTTCATTCCTGTTTGAACCCTTGAATATAACCGCAGTATCATCCGCAAACAGGAAAAGCTTGCCTTCAATGTTAAGTTTATCAATATTATTTATAATAAGACTGGCCCCAGGGTACTGCCTTGAAGCACACCATATTCAACTTACTGATTCCACTCAGCTTTGGTCCAATGGAAATTACTTGTTTTCCATCCCCAAGGTAACTCTTAAACCAGTCCAAGGCTAAGCCACTCACTCCCATAAGCTTTAGTTTAGCAAAGAGTATATTCCTATCTATCAAATCGAAAGCTTTTGCCAGGTCAACAAAGACAGATAAAATTTTCTCATCATTGTTAACAGCTTCCATGAAAGCCTTATCTATTACAAACAATGCATCATGTTGGTGTGAGGTGTTTTTGCTTCTTCTGAAGCCAAACTGGCAATTGGAAAGCAAGTTGTTCTCCTCCAAGTACTTCTGAAATTGCAATTTGACACATTTTTCTAAAAGCTTCAACACTACACTCAGTTGTTCATGTTGCTTTTACTACTAGACTTGTGAATTGGTATAACTTTGGCTTTTTTTAGATCCTCGGGAAATACCCCTGTTTTCAGGCTCAAATTTATTGAATAGTTTAAAGGGACCAAGAGAGTGTCAATGTTGTCTTTTATCAAACTTGCATTAATCTCATCAATACCTGGGGCTGAGCCACCATGCATACTTCTAACCATCTCCAAAAGTTGACCATCTGTAACTGGCTGCAGTTGAAATCGTGAATTTGTCCCTAAGGTGTCAACCTGATTAAGCTGTTCATCAGAGGGGGGAGGCAACTCTGCAGCTAACCTACTTCCAACTTTGGAGAAAAATTCATTAAAGGCTTCTGCCACCTCCACTTTGCTCTCCTCTCTGTTATCTTCAGGGTTATTTAGAAAAAAGTTTATAGGAAATTGTTGTTTTTCAGCTTTATTACCATTGTATTCATTAATTATTTTCCAAAATGCTTCTGGGTCATTAGCTTTTTCAGTTATTCCTTTTTTATAGTAACAAATTTTAGCATATTTCAGCTTTTGGGTCAGACTGTTCCTGAATAAACAGAAATTATTTGCTTTTTTACTTCCTGAATGAACAGAAAGTAATTGCTGATCAAGAGGGTTGTTTCTAACAAGTCTACTCATCTTATCCCGTCTTTTAATTTTGATAATCAATTTGGTAGAAATCCAAGGTGACATGAGCGGATTTTAGTAGGCTTCTCAGCCTTTTCCTTCAGCCGGGTGATCCCCTCCAGAAACCAAGAACAACATGCGTTGGTATCCTGCTCCACTGTAACTTGATCCCAAGACTGTCTTTCAAGCAAGGATCAAAACAAATGTTTATTAAAAGAAGTTTGGGTGGCATGCAAGGGCATAGATTCAACTTGTGGTTGGTCTTTTTTGCATAAGACTGCCCAGTGATCAGTCACAACAGATTTAAAAACTCCCGCTTTGACCGCACTGTAATTGAGATGCTCCAAGAAAATGTGGTCTATGCAAGAATGAGAATAGTCGGTAACTCGAGTTGGTGAATAGATGCCTTCAGAGAATCCGCTTGCGTACATAATATCCAAGTTCCTGTCTTTTTCATTATGTACTATTCTATTATCAGGTAAAGTATCTATGTTAATGTCTCCTAAAAATAAATATGTTTTTCTATTGTCAGCAGCTCTAAGAAAAAATCCAAGAACTCCAAAAATTCCAAAAAATAGTAAAACGCTAATATTAAGCTTAACCTTGGGAAGTATATCAGACATAGTTTGAAACTTGATTCAATATCTTCCAAATTAGTTCATCTATAATCTCGCTGAACCATTGAATTTACAGTTAGAATTGGTCGTATCAAGGCGGAATATATGCAACCCGCAACACATCTACACTTTTGAAAACCTGATTACTGGTGTAATCTTGAACAAATTGCAAAAATATTTTAACACAACATTTCTAGACCTCTCATTTGAACCTGCCCACCAAATATCAACATTTTCTACCGATTGGTTCTTGAAAAAATGAAGAAAACGCCAAAAAACTCTAGAAAAACTAAAATATTTGGCATATCCTTGAAAAGTTTTAAAAATCCGTTCTTAGCGCGCGTCTAAACGTCCAACTGAACATGCCTGCCAAATTTGAACGCATTCGGTTCAGTGGATTTTTAGTTCTGGTGATGAATGAATGAACAAATGAATCAGTGCCATTCCACTTTTATATGTAGAGATTATATGGCTTATTTGTGGGGAGTTCCAAAGAAGTTCCACAGCCAACATAACCACAATTTCCCATGATGGGAATTATTGTGGTAGTTCTTAATTTTAAACATGGCTATTAAAATTTTGATGTATGTACGTTCTGGAGAAGTCAATCACTTACATTAGTACATTTCCAGAAGTATGATTCAATTTCAAAATATTGTTTGAGTTGTGCTTGATTTCTCAACAATATATGTCCAGAGTCTTTCATAATGAGCACTTTTGGCAAATATCCCTCTACTTTAGTTGATGTTTCTTGTGTACATCTGAGGAAAAAGAAATGTATTGCATTACATTAACAGTTATATTTGAATTTATATTTATCATATGTTTACAAATGAATATTGAGGTTTCATTGTTTTGTATTAACATCTTATCTATGAGACAAGCACATGGTGAAGGTACGTTGTTACTGGTGCAACTGGAACAATAATTGTTTGCAGTTGATCAGCTGTAGCCAATCACAAGTCTTGTTATTTAATAGCAGGAGTTGTGATTGGCCCCAGCTGATCGACTGTGAACAATAATTATTATTGTTCCAATTGCACCAGTAACAATTTACCTTGATACTGCTAGCTAGTGATATGACAAAAGGAGTCAGCTTCCACAAATTAGCTAGATAATAGGGTGGAGTGAGAAAAACAAAATTTCAATATTAAGAGTTGCTATAGCGCAGAAAGTTACTGAAATTGGTATTCACAATTAAAAAACAATTGTGGAAATTGGAGTACATCTTCAAATTGCTCAAGTGCCATAAAGTTTTAGAAAATAGTTAGAAATCACTCTTTTTTCAAAAAAGTTTTTTGCCTGGAAATGTTTATTTTTTCAAATTCTCATAGCAAAATTATTTGTCTCTAACATCTAAATAACACAAAAAATTCTCTTCCTGCAGAAAAAAATATCTTCCAATTGTGCAATCCCTTGAAAGTTTAATAAAAATTATCATTTTCGGCATATTTAAGATGTTTTTAAATTTTAAATTTTATAATATGCATCCTGAACATAATGTTCATCAGGCAGAGGATGAGTGAAATGATAACAACATTGGGAGAGTTTCTTGATACAAATAAAAATAACAACACACTATAATACAAGTCACATGAATGAATAAAAAAAAAGAAGAATGTAGTCGGATAAAGGAACTTATGAATAGGTGCCTATACCAACACCTACTAATACATCAATGTATTAGTAGGTGTTGCCTAAGCTCCTCCTCCGAGGTTCTGACGTCATGATCCGACCAGCTCACAAGCGGTCGTAATTGCCAGGAACGTAGAAATTTCTAATCGATATTGAAACTTCAATATTGAATTTTTGAGTAGCCTTAGAAATATTTATGTTTTATGGTTGTTTGGCAAAATTTACATCCTTCTAGCATGAGAACGATCATTATTAATATTACTTGACAGAATTATAGTTGATTGAACAGAATCTTTCATAATAATATTTTTGTTATTATCATTTTGACTGCTCAGTTCAAGTCGGGAATTTCAAACTCATTTAACTACACACTACTGGAAATTCAAGTGGGCCTGTTTATAACCTAATCTAATTAAGTTTACATTTGCAATAAATTAATCTCATTACTGTTTGTAATTTGAATTCAATGAAACCAATATTTTTTGAAATAACTAAATTGTTTTGTTGAAGGTGAAACAATTAAAGAACAAAACATATCCACCACCATATCCATGAGAGGTATTAAAATCAGCTTAATTTATTTAAATCAGCTGGAAGAGTGCAAACACATAAATTTTGATAGATTCTCTGAAAAGTGAAAGGCTTGCGTTTCCCAGATTTTCACAGCATGACTGTGACCTAAAAAGTAACAGCTGCAGCATGATGACCTTACTTGCCATTGACTAAAACCGTCTGTGACGTCAAAATGGGGGAGGAGCTTAGGTCCGAACATTCCGTGGACAGAGTATAGGTTGAGACAATGACAAGGAACATGCAAGAGATTATTCCTGCAGAAACTCATCCACAGAAACACCTGTTTGGCAATGAAAGTGACACTAAAATTTCCATGACACACATTCCTGATTGTGCAGCTCTTCTCTAATTTGAATATTATTATAGTTTTATAATATTTAAACAACCCAGAACTCACCACTTGGAGGTGGCTGCACTTTGAGTTCCACCATGCCCTTCCCATCCATCCTACCAATATGAGGACATATGGTCGCTATTTATGGTCTTTGGTATTTTAGTTAAGTATAATAAAAAATCAATAATCATTTGAGTCTATAGTGATCCCAGAACATAATAGAATTACTTCTTCTTGAGGGTGGGTGGTAGTGGACAGCCAACTGCCAAACCGCAAAATTATCTCCCATAAGAACAATTCAATTTTTATCAATCTCTTGGAGCAGATAGCACCGTTTTTTATGAACAGAATTTCACGTTCATTATGTCATTGGGAAGAGAATTAAATTCTCTGGAGGCGTGACTTTCAGTTTATTCCAATAATTATCATTTAATTAGTTAACCATAAAAGTATTGAACTCTAATTATTGAAATAAACTAAAAATCAAGAAAGTAAAAAGTCACACCCCTGGATATTTTAATTTTCTTTCCAACGGCATAAAGAATGTGGATACTTATAGTGATGAATTGTTTTAGTCAATTTGCATTTGCAATTCCACTTAAAACCAAGAGTGGAAAAGAGGTAGCTGATGCAATTATGATTTTTGTTTTGAATGTGAAATGAAGAACTTTAAAAATGTACAGAAAGATTTCTCACAATTAGGAGTTTTATAATGTGGAAAATGAGTTACCGTATCAGGAGAGGATTACAATAATCTTGTTGAACGAAATAGACTTTGTATAATTACAAAAATAGCAGAAACCCAATACAAAAAGTGCAATGTCTAATGGATGCTAAATTTCATTTTATACAACTGCGCGTGAAACAAGATTTTACATACTGAATTCTCCTTGTAAAATCGCCCATTTCCAAGGAGAATCTACTTTTTTGCTTGATAACCATCTGCACATGAGCAGTTGAATCACTTTACGCTTGCTAAGCAACTGCACATAAGCAGGAGATTTACTTTACACTCACTAATTAGCTGTGTTGTGATACGCTTCAGTCAGTGGAACAAAAAAGATGCAAATTCATGTAGCTAAATTTCCACACTCTTCTGTAAGGATCCAATGGCCGTGGTTGCTAAGGCCAGGAACACACGGTCCGGCGAGGTCGCGTTTGCGACTGTTGCCGTCCGGTTGTATCAAGTACACAGGAAGGCATGGGGAAGAACACACGACGCCGGACGGCGAAATCGCCGGCCCGGCGAGAAATTTAGCCGGCGACATCACCGGCTATTCTCTACTTCGCCGTCCGGTTTTGCCGCCGGACGGTAGTAGAAGTACATTGGCACAAATGGAGATGAACACACGACACGGCAAAACGCCGGACGGCGATGTCCCCACCCATGCCACTTCTCCAGTTATTCACTGCTAGTATCTCCTGGGGCAGAATACAATCCCTCATATTTGTATCCTGTCCCTGAATTTCAACTTTCACTTTGTAAAAAAGCTCGTCGAATGAAGTCACCGACATCCTGAAATAATTAAAAAACATGCTCTGGTCTTCCCTGAGATGCAGGAATAGTGAATAAAATGCTCCATGAAACTGTCGTTTTTCTAATATTGGATGAACCCAGAGACTACGGTTGAGTTTCTTCTTTCTCCTGTGGTGGAGCAGAGATAGCACAGCCAATTTTTTACGTCTGGACAGTGCCATTTCAAAACAACGACTGTCCTCCAAGAAGGAAATATTCATCCCCAATAGAAAATAATTGCCGCCGGACGGCGAAATCGCCGGACGGCGTCTTGTCGTGTGTTCTGAAAATAATTTCCGCCGGGCCCGGCGAAATCGCCGTCCGGCGACGTCGCGTTTGCGACTGTTGCCGTCCGGTTGTATCAAGTACACAGGAAGGCATGGGGAAGAACACACGACGCCGGACGGCGAAATCGCCGGCCCAGCGAGAAATTTAGCCGGCGACATCACCGGCTATTCTCTACTTCGCCGTCCGGTTTTGCCGCCGGACGGTAGTAGAAGTACACTGGCACAAATGGAGATGAACACACGACACGGCAAAACGCCGGACGGCGATGTCCCCACCCATGCCACTTCTCCAGTTATTCACATGTGTAAAGTTGAGGGAAGAATTGTAAGGGTAGCTACTACGATATTTTGCTTCTGAAGAGTTTGAAGACTTCTGAAGATATTTTGCTCTTCTTCTGAAGAGCAACACTGATTTAACCCTCAAAGTGGTTGTGTTGCCGTTTTTTCGTTCAGTGTCGACTGTCGAGTAGGGTATTATATTTTTGTTACTGTCTAGTTTCCAATTTTTGTTTCCCATCATGAGTGGTGACAACGTAGACATGGACATACTCATTGGCCTTGTTGCTTGTGGTGGAGCAGAGATAGCACAGCCAATTTTTTACGTCTGGACAGTGCCATTTCAAAACAACGACTGTCCTCCAAGAAGGAAATATTCATCCTCAATAGAAAATAATTGCCGCCGGACGGCGAAATCGCCGGACGGCGTCTTGTCGTGTGTTCTGAAAATAATTTCCGCCGGGCCCGGCGAGATCGCCGGACGGCGATTTCGCCGGACCGTGTGTTCCTAGCATAAGGCGGCATTCATTACCTATGGCTGTGATAGTATCAGGTTCGAATCTGATGCCCTGCTGATTTTTTTTGCAATTCATAATAGCTATTTATGTATTAAGAGTGTAATGCACAACTTTATCACTTGCACAAAACAGTTATCACGCAACGCATAGCGGAGCATGATAATTTTGCAAGAGCAATAAAGAAGCATTAAGCACAAATTACATACAATATTTTTTCTACAACCGCACAAACCTGTTAATCTACAGTTTTTTCAGTCCTCAAATACTGCAAACTATTAAATTACCCCTGTGTAATTACCGGTACATGTACAATCAGACATTGTCGACTTTTGTTAGGTTATGTTATGACTCCACCTGACCTACTTTTGGCAAGCCATGCCCAGCTGCTTAGCAAGCGTAAAGTAATTCTACCATGCATGCGCAGATGGTTAGCAAGCGTAATTAAGATTCTCCTCAGAAATGGGCTTCTTTACAAGGAGAATTCAGCTTGTAAAATCTTGTTTTATGCGCAGTAGTAGAAAAAAAAGTTTTTTTTTCAGTATAATTTCAACATATGATCATATTAAAAATATTTAATAATTGTCGAGTTTAACTGGATTGATTCATTTTATTATTACAATAATTGTAAGAGAAATTTAATAATAGTTTACTGTAGGTAGGCTATTTGACAAATCAAATTAGTTCAACATGTGCAGTTGTAGAAAAAATATTGTATGTAATTTGCGCATAATGCTCTTGCAAAATTATCATGCTCCACTTTGCATTGCGCAATAACTGTTTTGCGCAAGCAATAAAGTTGCGCAGTATGTTCTTAATACATAAATAGCTATCAAAGAATTGAGAAAATTCAACAAAGTGTTGCAAAGCTTGTGGTGGAAATGACCAATGGACAGAACACAAAAAATATTTTGCAGAGGTGGTTCAATGACTAGGAGGTAAACAGCTGATGCTCTTGGCCAAACTGAAGAAGAAGCACTGGCGTGGGCATGAGCCGCCAGTGGAGGATGTGGATTACTACTGGTGCTAGACCCTGAGACTGAAAAAGGTCTTGCAGGAAAACGAAATGAAGGTTAGTGAGCCAACGTGTAGTTGAAAAAGGAATATTCCTGCCATATCGCATGCAATCATATCAATGCATTTGGCCGTGATTGCATTACAGACAGACAGGAAGACAGTACAGTAATCTATTAAGACAAGAGGAAGAAAATGAATACAAGACAAACCATGGACCTAATTTATGTTTTTTCAAAAGTATAAATATATAAAGGATGTTTCTGGAGGAATGTACCATACTTCTCAGGCTGATTCCTTACACAAAGTGGACAAAACCTTCCATGGGACAAACCCCCACAAACGCATTGTTACCAAGATAACAATGGCAGAAAATTGAGATTTTTCAAAATACGGTATAAAGATTTTTCCAATTTTTTAGAGGCATTACTCAGGTTCTAAAATTATCAATTCCTTTGTTAAATTAGTTGAGAAACTCAATGAAACTAGTTTGAAGTACTCAATAACTGTTGAAGTTAAAAACTTCTAACTGGTTTCAATGAATTCCTCAGCTAAATTGACATAGGAATTAAAAATTTTAGAACTCAAGTAAAGCTTCTAAAATAAGAAAAATTCAAATTTTTTGAAAAATATAAATTTTCTGGGTAACAATGCGGTTTTGGGGATTTGTCCCATGGAAATTTTTTGTCTACTTTGTGTAAAGAATCAGCCTGAGAAATATTGCACATTCCTCCCAAAACACCCCGTATGAATGAATGATCAAAGTTTCAAGCCTTACCTTGAAAGACTGTTGAGTGAATGTTTTTTACCATAGGCTATCAACCTCTCCCCAACCTCCATCACAAGTCCTCCATTCATTTTCTTGTTCATTTTCTCAGTTTTAGGAATCCTGAAAATTCTACGTTGGCCTCCAAGATTGAACGTTGCTTTTTCTTTCCGAATAATAGTTGATTTTGTAGAGCTAGTGGGGGTAAATTATTGTTAATGAATTGTAGTCCAATGTCCAAACCTGAATCTGAATTGGATGTTTCTAGGGTTTTTTGGGAGGGTGGTATAGTTAGTCCAAGCAATGAAGCCCTCTGGCAAATGGGAAAATGACTCCAGCTTGGTCAATATTTGTTCAAGAATTATATAAATGTGTTCCTACATATCGTCGCCTCAGAGTTAGGCGATATATTAGTGGGATATATTAAAAATGCTTATTTTTTATGACAAGCAAAATAAATATTTGTTGGTTATACTTTTTGAAATAAAACATCCATTTCTGCTCCAAATTCACTGGTTCTTTTTCTTGTCAATTTAGAATTCCTTGTAGAATTCATTACACAATAATAATATATGATGATAGTTTTTATGTGTATAAAAAATGATCTCTGATGAAAAAAATTGAACTCTGATATCCTACTACTACACAACAGAATATTAGGTATGAAGGTATCGAGATATCTTCTCAATAATTATGGTAATTCACTGCTGTTTTATTGTTTTTGTATCAATAGATACTCAAAATGTACTAAAAACTCATACTTTTACAATAAAATGATCTAAACTAAACAATATAATTATTTTAAATTGATAAAACAAATATCCCGTTATAAAAAGTTCCCAACAATGTTTGTTTAATTTCGTTGAAATTAATTACTTGTTGAGTAATATAGTACAAACATTGATCCTGATGCAAAAAATAATATTAATAGATGTTATTAGCACAAAAAATAATGAAAACTATTATGGCATTGAATCACAATAATGGGAAAAATTACTGTTTGAAGTAGTTTATCATAGGTCATGGAATTGATAAGATATCTTTAGGAAGGAATGAAATAATCAATACAGTCATTGTAATTATAAAAAAATACCCTCAGTTTCATCGGGGGTCAACCAAAATCATTAGTGTTAATATCTCGGTCAAGTTCGTTAACCAGCCAAATTGGTCCTAGGGAAGAGGGTGAGATTAGGGGATAAAAATTTTGAAAAATCACTACAAATCGACCAAAACTTGATCGCTTTGAAAATTGGTGTGTATAATACCCTTATCATGTCCTACAATTTGAGCCATCAACGAAAAAAATCCAATCAAAAATGGCGGAGGAAATGGCGAATAATATGCCAAAAATGGTGTTTTTCGAAAACCGCACCTTTGAATTCATACCCTGAATATACTGTATAATAGTAATAATATAGTATTATTAATAGTAATATAGGTCATTATAAGTGATATGATTTGAGCCATCATAGAATTGCATTTGAAATGCACTCTTCCCGACCGCCAGCTGCCGGAGCGATTTTTTTATTTTATTATAACATTGCGCTCGAATTGAATGACAAGACTTGCTTGATAAACTATTGAAAGGAAATAATTCATAATAGCATTGCTATTCATAATTGTATTATCCCAGCTGCAGAGCATTCCCGCAAAACGTTAACAGACTTTTTCTCGTGTTAAATTTGAGTAAAATATAGATTTAAATCACTCAAAAAGTAGGTCTTGAAATTCTCTACAAGCTCATATAAGAAATTTACCCATTAAACAATTCTATAATTTGTGAATTGAGAAAAAGTGCGCAATTTTTTGTCTAGGATAGGGAAATCAATGATAAATTTCTGACTAGAGGAACTCCGTGACGTCAAAATTATAACTTTCACAGCCAGCTGCTTCACTCCGCCCCACCTCTACTCTTCTTTACACCTTGACTCTATAGCCTACTATAGTAACATCAGAGCTGCTTGAGTGATCAATGGATGTACTATAGCGTCATTATTACATTAAATCAACTTACGGTAACTCATTTATCATTATTACAGTAACTTAAAATTAATGATTCAAGTCTATTGAGACAAGTTTTAATAACAATTATGAGAAAACGTTCTATTATGGAACTTACTTTATATCATAAATGGGCTAATTATAGAACTTACTCAAATGGCTCAGTTAATGTTTTTTGATAATCAGCATCTTTCAATTCTACCATTCCTTCTGTAAAACAAAGTAAGAAAATATATTATAGAAATAAATATCAGGGGGCACCGCTCCCTGGACCCTCGCCTGCAAAACCTCTGACAGTGTCAGCTGAGAAAAAACAGGCTCGCCTGCAAATTCCGTTCAGAAAGAAATCAAAATTTATTGAACACAGCATTTCTAGAACTAATCTGGACCTGTGAACCAAGTTTCAACATTTTCTGCCAATTGGCTCTTGAAAAATCTAACAAAAACTCCGAAAAATAGTAGAACGCTAATATTGAGCTTAACCTTGGAAAGTATATTGGACATAGTTTGAAACTTGATTCAATAACTCCCAAATAAGTTAATCTATATTCTCGCTAAACCATTGAATTTCCAGTGAGTATTGGTCGTACAAGGCGGAAGATATGCAATATGCAACCCACAATACATCTACAATTTTGAAAAATTTTATTTTAATTACTGGCGTAATTACTGAACGGATTTCAAAAATAATTCAACACAACATTTTTAGACCTTATCTGAACCTGCCCACCAGATATGAGCATTTTCTACCGATTGGTTCTCAGTATTGCAGTATTGGAGGACATCAAAGAATTTCTTTCAAGTGGTGATCAAGAAGTAGTAGCAAAAGAGCATTGAGAGTTTCTCAACAGTATAGCCACGTTGGCTTCCATAGCTTTTTCAACATACATATTCCAGTAACTTATATGAATTTCTCAAATCTTAAGCTGCAAGGAAAAGGGAAAATTTTGTGTGAACATTCTCTGAAATCCGAGGCTTATTTCAAAAGATCGATCTTTTTACAGAAGATATATCTTAACCTAACCTAACCTAACCTAACCCAACCTAACCTAACCTAACCTAACCTAACCTATCCAGTGGAGCACGGCTGCACTTTCCACTCCCTCAATCTGTTTGTGAGAGCAATGAGGACATTGACATCACCGAGTTCAGTGAATGCATGAATAAACTCGAATTAGAATTGGAACTTTTCAATCATTTTATTTGTAAAAATTTCAACAACTAACTTATAAAGAAATATATAGTAAAGGACTCAATTCGAGAATAGTTTTGACAATATTTTATAAGTGAACATTCATTATAATTATCAAAGAATAAACAATGAAGTAATTTTTATCGCCAAATCCGATTGAAATAATGACCTTTATCTTAATTTTAATAGATCAATGGCATAATATCAAATTTCATTATATTTGAAGAACATTAATATCGAAATACATACAGAGTAATAACTATCCAAAATATTTGAATAATGATTAAAATAAATGTATTTGAAACATTAATTTTTCAAAAAATTTCCGGGGAGTATAGGAGTACTAGCCGGCAGGCTCGCTTCGCTCGCCTTCTCCGCCTAGCCAGGGGGCTCCGCCCCCTGGACCCCCGCCAGTATCGGCAGTGTAAGTGAGTCAAACAGGCTCGCTTCGCACGCCTGAAAATCCCGTTCAGAAGGGATTTGAAATTTATTGAACTCAGAATTTCTTAATTTTAATCTAAACCTGTTTAACAAATTTCAACATTTTCTGCCAATTTGTTCTCGGAAAATCTAAGAAAAACTCCGAAAAATAGTAAAACGCAAAGTTTGAAACTTGATTCAATATCTTCTGAATTACTTCACCTATAATCTTGCTGAACCATTGAATTTACCGTAAGGATTGGTCGTATCAAGACGGAAGATATGCAACCCGCATTACATCGACAATTTTGAAGGCTTGGTCAATATTGCTTCAAAAGTTATAAATTCTGTCTCAAATATTGTATAAAACATTCTTATCTACAATTTGAAACGAAATTAATAATTTTTCAATCAATGCTGACCGAGCTGGAGTCATTTCCCCATGTGACAAGAATGTCTTCTCTGCTTGACCAGACTATTATAGTCATAGTGTTACGGAATTCAACAGTGTCTGATGGCCTTGAGACAGTTATACACCGAGTGATGGACAGGCGGGGATGGGAGGCTTTGTGTAAACAACATTATTGCTTTGTTTAGTAAACAGGCAATTATCTCGAACCCTCTCAAAGTCATTATACCAGCATTTTCTAGCACTCTCTCGTTACTTCTCAAGCCTTATGGCATGTTCAAAGCCTTTATATAAGTATGAGAATGTTTGCATAGTCAGTTAGTCTTGCTCGAGCGTTTAAACAAGTTTTGTCAGTTGTATTGTGCGACAGACAAGCCAGATGTTGTAGGTAGACACTCTATAGTGATATTCATTTTGTTTATTAGTCATGGAAACCCGTAACAATATTATGATTCTGTAAAATTTATTGACTGTAAAAATTTGCAGTCTCATTTGAGTCTCACACTTCCATAATGTTGTTGAAACAATTTGAAAATGATCTTTAAGCTTTTCATCTAGTCTATCTCCATTCTCATGTGATACAATCAATTCAGTCAAAAGGTTCTGTTCATTTCCAGTTTCAGTTCTGTAATGGAAAAATTAATAAACTTCAGAATCAAGAAAAAAATCAAACAAATGATGAGGAAGAGAATTAAATAAAAAAGTCGATAAAAAAATAATTAAGTGAATTACTGTGATACTCATAACTCACTTTGATCATCATCATCATCATCTATCATGGACTAGGCATCTGCGCCTGTTCCGGTGTCCAACGCTTCCTTGGTCTGCCAATGTCTTGTCTTCCATCCTGTTTTAATTTCCATAATTGTAGTGGAAGGCGATTAGGAGACATCTGCATTAGGTGATCTGCCCAGTTTACTCTCTATTGTTTGATAAGTTTTGAAAGTGGTTGTACTGCACACTGTTTCCTTACATCTTCATTACATATGTGATCAAGAGGCATAAAGCCCTGAAATTTCATTTCTGCAGCTTGCAGTCGAGAGTTGTCAGCTTTTGTTGATGTCCATACCTCACTTCCATAAGTCAGCAGGGGCACAGGCCATTGTCTTGTAAAATTAAGTTTTTGGCTCTTTCCTGGCTTGGCCCCTTAGAGCACGTTGAAGAGTCCCACAAATTCTGCTGAATTTGTTTATTTTGTGTGGTATGTCTCTCCTTTTCTATCAAAGGATATATTACAACCAAGATAACTGAAGTCATTCACCTGCTCTATTATGGTATTGTTTATAACTATCTTGGAACGTAACGGCCTCTTACAAGAAAATGCCATCACCTTGGATTTTAGCCCCAAAATTATCATATTAAAATTCTCACTCACTTGCTGTAGTGCATGGATTGATCGCTGAAGTTTGTCTTCAGTGTCCTGTATAATGACTGTATCATCTGCAAACATGAGGGAGTTGAGAAAAAGTCCTGGCCCAATTGTTACACCTGAGTCAACTTTTTGTTGCCAAATACTCATCCGCTTATCTAAAAGTAAATATTGAAGAACGTGGGTGATAATGGGCATCCCTGTCTAACTCCCTTATCAACAGTCAAATCTCTTTCTAGTTCATCATCTACATGGAGTAATATTGATGTGTTTGAGTACAGTCCAGCAATTATGGATACAAGTCCGTGAAAAGTCTTTATTTATCATGATTTCCCATAGCAAAGATCTATTGACGTTATCAAATCCTCCCCCCAGTCGATGAAAGCTAAATCAGTCGGGCGATTAAACTCTCTCCTTTCCTTAATCAACAATGGTAAAAACTGCACCAATACAAGACCTCCTGAAACCCATCTGATTTTCTGCAACTAATGCTTCTGTTATCCTTTGTAGTCTTCTATTCAATAGAAAGGCAGAGGAATAGAATCTTCTATTCAATTTTATAAGCAGTGTCCAGGAGGTTTATCCCTCTGCAATTCTTTGGATCGCCTCTTCTACCTTTTTTGTAGAGAGAGATAATTCTGGACTCAAACCATGATTTGGGCATTGTTTGAGTCTTCCAGTATATGTTGTAAAGGTGAAGCATTCGCAGGTGCAGAAGCGAACCGCCATACTTGATTAATATCATCTGGACCTGGAGATTTACGATTCTTAGTCGCCTTTATTACACTGATAACTTAACAGAAACTTACTTTGATAAAAATCAATTTGGGAAGAACCTAGCAGTGAGCTATATGGGCTGGAGAACTGGTGTGCAAACTTCCAACTTTAGAAATTTCAATAACTAAATGATGAAAAAGTTTGCAGTCAAATCTATACTCTGTCTACTGAGTGTTCTGACCTAAGCTCCTCCTCCGAGGTTCTGACGTCATGATCCGAGCAGCTCACAAGCGGTCGCCATTGCCAGGAACGTAGAAACCTCTAATCAATATTAGAACTTCAATATCGCATTCTTGAGTGCCCCTATACATATTGATGTTTTTATGTTTGTTGATTAAAAATTTCTTGTGTCAACATTCAAAATTCCTTGGAAATTATTTCGGGACCAAAGTATCTGTGTTGAAGTGTTCAAGTGCGAAACATTATCCTATTATTTTGGACCATATTCTAATTCAAAATTAAGGAAGGAATAGAAAGGGCTTGAGCCTGTATCTCCTTCCCTGGATCATTATAAAATGATAATGTGAACATGACAATTGTAATAAATAACTAATGTTTGAACCAAATTCTAGGGGGAACTTTTCATGTTGCCTAACAGAGGCCTATAATCCCTGAGTCACAATAATGAGATACGTGCAAGTGGTATTAAATAGTAAAATTACAACTCTGTATCATCAATTTTTATCATACAATTTTTTGAAAACTCCATATTTTTTCACAGGAATTATTCCTTTATATTACTTTAAAAGTTTCTACTGTTAGTAGTACTGATAGTAGTGTGATGGTAGTAACATTGAATTGGAAGCACTTGCATCCGTATTTCAAAATCCCTCTCGGCAAAATTTATTTCTCTTCTATTCGAGACCAAATTCACACTTCTATGTTCAGTGGTTCATGTGCTAAATCGATTTTAAAAAGCCCTTACATCCCTTAAATTACATTTCATCATTCAAAAAAATATCCGGATTGATCATAATCATTATGGAGGGCGGAATTCTCTACATTTTCAGACCAAGAACATCACTCTATCGTCATTAGTTACAAAGTAACAGATGGATAAGTTATTTAAAATAAGTAAAAATTGAAATAGTTGATTTTACAGCAATGTTTTCATCGAAGATTTATTCAAGAAATATAGTGAATCATATATAGTATCAAAGAGTACATTTATCTCTACAATTCGAGACCAAGTTCACATTTTTTTAACAATTACAGAATTAGCTAGATCTATTTTTCAAACCAACTGTCGAGCTCAGAGCTTACTTTGAAAGGCGCTCCACACACTATAAATGCTACATTGAAACGCTTCGTTGAGCTAAAGGAGACGACGATTGGTTTTAAAAATAAACGTAGCTCATTAAATAATTGTTCAAAAAATATGAATTTGGTCTCAAATTGTAGAAAAAATGTGATTCTCAATATCATATAAAATTGATCACGATTCTACAATGAATTCCTCATGATAACATTGTTGGAAATGCAGCGTTTTCAATTGTTAAGATATTACACATACTAATTCATTCTATTGTAACTCGGTGACTTACCTATCAAAAGTTATGAGTTTTTTTTATATTCAGAAGTTCAAATTTGTGTATAATTTAAGTTTTAAGTGTGGACATAACCTCTATTTTGAATCTTTCAACCAAAATTGAGAAGAAGAGACGTTTTGGACTTTGTTTCAATCCTACTGTATTTCAATCTTGTTAATGAATAAATAAATAAATCAATAATTAAAAATAAAGGGATGCTTTTGAGTTGCACTGGCAGCTCGAGCCCACGAAACAGGTGAAATGCTGAACGGTAAAAGATAGGGGTTTCGTTGGTACGAGCCGCCAGTGTTGAGTTTTTTTGGCAATTTTATGAGTAGGCTATAGAATATTATAAAGAATAGATTATTTATGGCTTAATTGTTTAATATTCTTGAACACTAGTACAGTCATTAGCTCACGGTCTTGAGAAATCGATTTGAAATTGAAGTCTCCCCACCATTAAAAGCCATAAGAAGTCAAAGAAATATGATTATATGAATTGCTTACTGGCTAGTCAATTATTGTGAATTGTCATCCTTCTAAAAAGATGATCGGAAAGGAGGATTAGACAGGCTGCCAACCTTGTAGCCTTCTCCGCCTAGCCAGGGGGCTCCGCCCCCTAGACCCCCGACAGTATCAGCAGTGTCAGTGAGTCAAACAGGCTCGCTTTGCTCGCCTGCATGACCTTTGTCAGTGTAAGCTGAGACAAACAGGCTCGCTTCGCTCGCCTGCAACCCGCAAAACATCTACAATTTTGTAAAACCATGATTACTGGCGTAATCTTGAACGGATTCAAAAATATCTTAACACAACATTTCTAGACCTTATCTGAACATACCTACCAAATATACACATTTTCTACCGATTGGTTCTCGAAAAAATTGAGAAAACGCCAGCTAATGATTAAATTTTCAATATCTAAAAACAATAGCACCTGAATGTTTTCGATTTTTGTGGTACCGGTACTACCAATCTGACAACAATTAAGTTGTATCAGCATGCAATTCCCAGATCATGTTTTTGTTTTAATAAATAAATAATTCATACAATAATGAGATAATTATGGATTATAATATCTATACTGAATAAGTACATTTGAATATTTTGCTACTACTATCACATTTCAATACTTTATTCATTTGAACGTTTTTCCACTTTGATATGGTGAAATATGGTGGTATGGTGATTAAACTAGCAGAACGTACGTGCAACCGGCCCTTAGTCTGCACAAGTGAAGAAGACATTCTGGCAAAATGGGGAAAATGGCTCCAGCTTGATCAATGTCAGTTCAAAATTTAAAAAATTGGGTCTCAAAGTGTGGAGCAGAATGATTCCTAAAATTTGATCCAATTTATGATTTTTAAGTCAATATTGACCAGGATGAAGTCATTTCCCCATCTTGCCAGAATATTTTTCCACTTGGACAGACTATTTATATGATAAGCTTGCTCAATACTCTGGCACAAACAAGCTCTATTGAGAAAAGTCAATGCAATCATGAATTTATAATCTTCTAAATTTTCATTAGTGTTGATGGGAATGAGGAGAAATGCATGAGCTTTGTTTTAGAAATTTTATTGAGTGATGAGATATTTCAGTTTAGCCGTTTTTACAATGGACAGGTCATATAGAGCTCCTAAATCTATGAATTATTCCGGATTCCAGGCTAAAATATATAGATCATGATAGTAATATAGACTTTCAAATAAAATCATTACATATATACATAATTTTTTGCTTTCAGAAAGCTTAAGAATAATTTTAACTTTTATGAAGATTAAATGAATTTCAATGTATCCATTGACATCATTCCCACAAAAATAACACCAGGTTAAAACAAATAACAACATTCAAAACATAATTTAGCATAAATTGATGAAAACAAATGTGTTATTCTTGTATGAGTATTGTTGTCTTGATCTGAATACAGAAACAATTGAGGTCAATATGCTACAGAAATATCTACAACAGGATCTTGTTCATGAGAAAATTAATTCAAGAAACGTTAAAACAAACAAAATTCATGTCATTTGTCGTCAGTATGCTACAGAAATATCTACAATAGCATCTTGTTTATGAAAAAAATTAATTAAAAAATGTTTCTTTGAACTCAATTTGTTTTTATTTGACGTCAATGCTACAAAAATATTAACAATATTGGATTATTGTTCATGAGAATATTATTTCAAAATATGTTTTTAAAGACTAAATCCAGATACAGCTGACGTTAAAGCTACAGAAATATCTGTAACTAGCCGGCAGGCTCGCTGCACTCGCCTCCTCCGCCTAGACCCCCCGACCTTTTCCTATTCCTAGTAATCATTCTTATATAGTTTTCTATTCCCCCAAGTATTCTTCTCTTCCTAGTATTCTCCTTCTCCCAATTCTCCTAACACCTTGATATTTTTCTCTTTCTCCAGTTTTGTATTCTTCTCTCTCTCTCTTACGGTTGAGTGTTAATGGGAGGGATACCCCTGCATATCCTTCTCCAAGAATAGACATCTTTGTCCAAACTCCGCCATTTCATGTAGATACATCACAATCATATTATAACACCTGATTCGTGGGCACGAGCCGCCAGTGCAACAAATAGATATATTGAACCTTTTTGAACTTGTAAATTGAATAATATTTGAATTAAAAAGATACTTCACAGAAAGAGCTCTCTATAGTATGGAAGAACTAGCCGGCAGGCTCGCTTCGCTCGCATTCTCCACCTGGCCAGGGGGCTCCGCCCCCTGGACCCCCGACAGTATCAGCAGTGTCAGTGAGTCAAACAGGCTCGCTTCGCTCGCCTGCATGACCTCTGTCAGTGTACGCTGAGACAAACAGGCTCGCTTCGCTCGCCTGCAAATTCCGTTCAGAAGGGATACAAAACTTATTGAACACAGCATTTCTAGATCTAATCTGGACCTGTTCACCAAATTTCGACATTTTCTAACAATTTATTCTCGAAAAATCCAAGAAAAACTCTGAAAATTCCAAAAAATAGTAAAACGCTGATATTGAGCGTAACCTTGGCAACTATATCGTACATAGTTTGAACTTGATTCAATATGTTCAACATTTTCTGCCAATTTGTTCTCGGAAAATCTAAGAAGAATTCCAAAAAATAGTAAAACGCTAATATTGAGCGTAAACTTGGGAAGTATATCAGACATTGCTTAAAACTTGATTCAATATCTTCCAAATTAGTTTATCTATAATCTTGCTGAACCATTGAATTAACAGTGAGGATTGGTCGTATCAAGGCGGAAGATATGCAACCCGCAATACATCTACAATTTTGAAAAACCTGATTACTGGCGTAATATTGAACGGAATTCAAAAATATCTCAACACTACATTTCTAGACCTTATCTGAACCTACCTACCAAATATCAACATTTTCTACCGATTGGTTCTTGAAAAATTGAGAAAACGCCGAAAAACTATAGAAAAGTTCCTGAAATCCGTTCTTAGCGCACGACTAAACGTCCAACTGAACATGCCTGCCGAATTTGAAATTTGAACTCATTTGGTTCAGTGGATTTCCAGTTCTGTTGATGAATGTATGAATCAGTCAGTCAGTCAGTCAGTGCCATTTCGCTTTTATAGATATAGATCTAATAAACAAGGGCAACTTTTATTAGTTGAATGATATTTTATTAGTTGTAGAGCCTTTGTATAATTATCTAGGTTATTAGTTGAATGTGTTTCATATTTTTTTGTTTGATCATAGATGGGATATTATTTTTATATTTGACCGTAGTTTTTAATCATGCTACTTCTTAGTAGACTATTTTAGTGACAGAATCATATGAAAAAAGTGACACTATTATTTATTGTATTGACTGTACAATTTTATGAATGAAGAAATTATTATATGAAAATGGAAAATACCGATTATTTCCATATTTAAGAAAACAGAGGCTGGTTAGTTGATCAGGAAATAATAATTACGGTGAAGGAAGCCATATAATAATAATTATAGTAGTCTGTCCAAGCTCAGTCAATATTGATTCAAAAATTATTGATTTGGTCTCAGCAATCGTAGGAAACATTCTGATCTACAATTCCAAGCAAAGAAGAGCCTCTGGCAAGATTAGAAAATGTCTCCAGCTCAGTCAATATTGGTTCAAAAATTATTGATTGATTTGGTCTCAGCAATCGTAGGAAACATTCTGATATACAATTCCAAGCAAAGAAGAGCCTCTGACAAGATTAGAAAATGTCTCCAGCTCAGTCAATATTGGTTCAAAAGTTATTGATTTGGTCTCAGCAATCGTAGGAAACATTCTGATCTACAATTCCAAGCAAAGAAGAGCCTCTGGCAAGATTAGAAAATGTCTCCAGCTCAGTCAATATTGGTTCAAAAATTATTGATTTGGTCTCAGCAATCGTAGGAAACATTCTGATCTACAATTCCAAGCAAAGAAGAGCCTCTGGCAAGATTAGAAAATGTCTCCAGCTCAGTCAATATTGGTTCAAAAATTATTGATTTGGTCTCAGCAATCGTAGGAAACATTTTGATCTACAATTCCAAGCAAAGAAGAGCCTCTGGCAAGATTAGAAAATGTCTCCAGCTCAGTCAATATTGGTTCAAAAGTTATTGATTTGGTCTCAGCAATCGTAGGAAACATTCTGATCTACAGTTTTGGACCAAATCAATATTTTATGAAGCATATCTCACATAAAAAGCAATAATACTTGGGGCAAGTCAGTGGCAAGTTACCTAATCGACCCTTGGCACATATGGCGGCATACATTTTCAGCAGACCTGTGGCAAACCATTTGTAGCAAATCTGTGGTAGGATCTGTCCAAGCAAAGAAGATAGGAGAATGGCTTTAGCTCGGTCAAGATTGACTCAAAATTTATCAATTTGGTCTCAAATTGTAGGAAACAATTGGATTTACTATCAAGACTACATATATGATTCTTGTACAAGTATTGACCAAGCTGGAGTGACTTTGCAATCTTGCCAGAGGCTCTTCTTTGCTTGGTCAGACTACATTTGGTTGGTTAATAATGATTATCAGACTTACTTTGCTCTTATTGTTGAGAAATAAAATAAAATAAAAATTGGAATAGAATAGATACTTGATAATAAACTATAGCAATCTTACCATGGTACAAAACCACAGGAGATGATGAGGAGAATTCTCCAATCCATTGTACAGGCCTCTCTCTGACTCTCACACTGAATTAAACGTTATTCCATGTACGATATTTATTCTCCTTCAATTAAAATTATTCAAAAAATCTATTCTTGGAGCAAGTACGTGCTGAAATTGAAAACAATATCCGACCTTGTAATTTATAATCTGTACAAGCGACAAAGACCCTCTGGCAAGATGGAAAAATGACTCAAGCTCGGTCAATATTTGTTAAAAAATGATCAATTTGATCCCAAATTGTAGGAAACGATTTGATCTACCATTTAAGAACACATTTATAATTTTTGAACCAATATTGATCAAGCTGGAGTCATTTTTCCATCTTGCCAGAGGGTCTTCTTTTCTTGGACAGACTATAGTTGATGCCAAAAAGTTGGTCGCTTTAGCTTGATCCTTTTGCGCTACTTTAAATTATGTTGTTAATAATTCATTGGAGTTCATATTTAGCTAGACCTGGATAAAGTTTTTGAAATTAATTGAGACAATAGATGCTTTACATCAGCTGTTAGTTTGTTACATCACGTACAAGAGACAGACGAAACCGCCTAACTATTTGGCGTCTGCTACTGTAGCACTCACCACCTGTCGGGCCCCATTTCACAAGCAACAAGTCTTGTTATCAACCATGGTTACTAACAAGTACTTGTGATAATAACATTATTTTAAAAAAAAACAACGCTTTTTAAAATGCACTAAAAAAAGTACACCAATGAAAGTCCCGGTGAGTTAACGTAGTTGGAAACTTGGAATATTTCACCAATTCGAAAAAATTTAGAATCATACTCACTACTACTCATACATAAATACATCTGATAAACACATTCTTCTAAAAATCATGATTGATGATAGCGGAATATTTCAAAATCACCTGATTCACCAATACACAGTAGTAAATAAACACATCCAAATTGTCTCACTCAAATATTATTCATTCAATTAAAAAACAAATTGACACCAAATCCAATGAAAACGTTGCTCAAAATGTAGTGTCGGATGGTACCAATCAACTAGTAAAAACCAGAACTCTCTATGTAGCCTATGAGCAGAGATAAAATCGAAAATGTATGGTATATTAGAAATTTTTCGCTAGACAGAGTAATTGATAAAAAGTGTATAAAAAGTTGTTAACTACAGGCGTTTCACGAAGGAAATTAGCAGCATGTTCACAATTCTACAATTTGACAAGTGTTACCACCCTTTAGTGTCATCTGATACTCTCTGTAGTTTCCACTGACATAGTTTTGGTTAAAATTTGAATTATTTCGGTAAAGATAGATTGGTAATGAATTATTTGAATTTCGATTAGTTGAACCCTTATGTTATTTGTTTATACATACGGAGGTCAAAGTAGGATGTTATCCCAAAATACCTAATGAAGAGAGTCGGATTCTGAAGAAAAAGTTAGATTGGGGCGACTGTTTATATCTTACCTAAATCTCAGAAACAGCGATAAAAAATCGCAAAATCGCTACTAAACACAAATTTATCACTTGTGCTATGTTTTGTCAATTTTGGTCAACTTGGGAAGTATCGCACACTCCTCCTGAAACACCCTGTATATCAAGAACGGAGATTTTTTTAATCATTCTGTAATAAATTGTCAAAAGTACAGTACAGATGTGTAGTTGATGTACGTACAGGTTTCCTGGGATACTTTCGAGCTTCACCGACTCCCAGGGAAATTTTCCTTCAGAAAGGGATTTTCTGCTTCCGATAGTGGCAGCACTGCAACACCGTCTCCCTTATCACTACAAGTGGAATCGTCCTTAGTTCCGTACTGAAGGACCTCAAAATCCTTCTAGATTTTCGAGTTTTACAACATTGAACGCTTCAAAAATGTGAATAAATTGTGACAAATACTCCCAAAAAGGCTCAGGTAAGCACAATACCTTTGATTAACTAGTTTTTAACCGTTGTTAACCCGTTTTTTAACCGCTGTAAACAATAACGAAATCAATATAGTCAACACCCACGCAGAAACTGTGCCTTACTCCCTTCCCCGGGTTAATTTTCAAACATATGTTAACGTTTAACTACAGTTTTTAACGGTGATACATGATAATTAGTGAAGGAAATCGTTGAAATTAACGTATTGATCATATTTTAAACGTTTAACCCAAGGTTATAGATAAGAGATACGGGGAAACTGTTGAGTGTTTGAAAGTACAAGCCAAGAAAACATTCTGGCAAGATGGGAAAATGACTCTAGCTCAGTCAATATTAGTTCAAAAATCATAAATTTGGTCTTGAATTCCAGGAAACATAATGATCCACAATGTGATAGCAAATTTATAATTTTTGTACCAGTATTGGCCGGGCTGGAGTCGTTTTCCCATCTTGCCACAATGTCTTCTTTGCTTGGACAGACTATATAATATAAGTTCAATAATATTTATTATAAATTTGGTCTCGAATAGTAGAAAACATTCTAACAATCTACAATTTGAGAACAAATTTGTAATTTTTTAACAAAAATTGACCGAGCTGGAGTCATTCTCCCATGTAGCAAGAATGAATTTTTTGCTTGCACAGACAGACTATATAGATAGATTGAGTTTCAATTTCGACTTGAAAAATGTTTTTATTGAAAGCTAGCCTATGAGGAAATGGTTGAGGAAGACATTGATTTAGATTTTTTATTTTGAATAATATTTTTTATTATTATTATTATGACCAGTATCGGCAGTGTAAGTGAGTCAAACAGGCTTGCTTTGCTCGCCTGCAAATTCCGTTCAGAAGGGATTCGAAATTTATTGAACTCAGCATTTCTTGACCTAATCTGGACCTGTTTACCAAATTTCAACATATTCTGCCAATTTGTTCTCGGAATCTAAGAAAAACTCCGAAAAATAGTAAAACGCATAGTTTGAACATAGTTTGAAACTTGATTCAATATCTTCTGAATTAGGCTACTTCATCTATAATCTTGCTGAACCATTGAATTTACTGTAAGGATTGGTCATATCAAGTCGGAAGTTATGCAACCCGCACTTCATCCACAATTTTGAAGACCTGATTACTGGCGTAATCTTGAACGGAATTAAAAAATATTCTAACACAACATTTCTAGACCTTATCCAAACCTGCCCACCGAATATCAACATTTTTTACCGATTGGTTCTCGAAAAAATGAAGAAAACGAAAAACTATAGAAAAGTTCCTGAAATCCGTTCTTAGCGCGCGTCTAAACGTCTAACTGAACATGCCTGCCAAATTTGAACGCATTTGGTTCAGTGGATTTTTAGTTCTGGTGATGAATGAATGAATGAATCAGTGCCATTTTGCTTTTATGTATAGAGATTTTTTATACTAATTATTTTTTTTAGTAAAAAATAATTGAAAAGGGTACTGTGGTATTATTTAAAATATAAAATCAGTGATAAAAGTAGCCCTGAGATAAAGGAAACATTAATTTACGTAGATCTTCTCGTATTCTTAATTATTTTTTGATTAGATCATTGAGTTCTAATGGTTCTACACTCAATTATCTTGATCTTCATTAAAAAAAAATTATATTCAAACTCTTCATTATTTCTCCTCTTTCGTTAAAGGGCCCCCATCGGCCGGGGGCCCCCCGCGCCACGGGTCCACGGGGCCCTTATCGGATTGTCTTTTCCAAGTAAAGACATCTTTCACCGTATCTTTTTCAAGTAAAGACATATCTTTACATCAAAAGAAATTTGAGTATCTTTACCAAGCAAAGAAAACATTCTGGGGAAATGACTCCAATGACGATCAGCAGTGGACATTCGAACTGTCAGCACTGGCGGCTCGTGCTCACAAAAAAGGTGAAGTGCTGTACAGTAAAAGATAAGGGCACTTCACCTGTTTCGCGGGTACGAGCCGCCAGTGACTGTCAGTTCGATATGACAGTGGATGTGGGCCCTTATAGGCAAGATACGGTATAATTCAAAATGTTCATGTTTGATAGTACAGTTGAGTTGATTCATTTTTTCAATATGATGAGGAATTATAAATAATACGCCTACATGAATATTGAACAATGATCAGTCTTGATGATTTCTTTGAAATGAATTCTGAAAAAACATTTTTTATGGCTACGATACATTATTCATAAATACTTATTTCATCTTGGGGCTACTGTATTCGTTGAAACTCTAAATAATAAAAATAAAAAATTATATTTTTATTTTACACCACATGTTTCGGCGTATTGATTGATTTGAATTATTCATGAAGTTTCAGGAGAAATGTGCAATACTTCTCAGGCTGATCCCTCGCACCAAATAGAGAAAAAATTTCAATTGTAAATACCCACCCCCAAAAACGCTTCATCACCAAAATAACAATGGCGAACAATTGACATTTCTCAAAAAATATTAATTTTCTATTTTTAGAGGCTTTATTAGAGTTCTAATATCATCAATTCCTGTGTAAAATTAGCTGAGGAGTTCAATGAAACTAGTTAAAAGTTTGTAACTTGAACGGTTATTGAGATGAGAGATAGAATATGCTAAAAAATTCCTTTTATCAACAGTAATTAAGGGTAGCATGACGTGAGCCCAGTATGAGCTCTTATGAACTTCACAACTTCACCCACAGAAACAAACAAAAATTAGATATAAAATCAAAAACTTGTACTATCAATTAATAGAAGTTACAGAGGATCGGATTTTGTAGAGAACGCTGAATTCGCCATTGTGTAAAACTCTAATGCCCGGTTTTTCCAAGCACACTCAAAGTTGAGGGACCCTCAAATTTTGATGAACAGCTGACATTCTCTATGATAAGTATAGGAAATGTAGTAAAGTGTAGCAAACTTGAGGGTCCCTCAAATTTGAGTGTGCTTGGAAAAACCGGGCATGAGAATAGTTTTTTTTTTTGTAAAACCATGGACTAAGTATAACTATTAACTATGTCCACGGTAAAATTGATCACCCAAATCTCAGAAATCGTTTTAAAAGGAGACAATTATTCCTCTTCAAACACCCTGTATGTAACGTTGTGCTTGTGTAAAAAACGGTAAACGAAAATTTCCTCATGATATGAGTTTGATAAATTATAACACATAATAATCTACTCAAATGGTTAAGCAGTATACCTTAAATATGGTTATTGGTAATGCTAGAACTCAATTGGACTCATTAAATTTTATTAAACTTTCAACTCCATTCCCATCAACTCATATCAAATACCATCAGACCCTCTGAAAGTTGGGAAAAAATTTGGAGCATATTCTCATCAATATATCAATAACCATTGAATTTTCAAACTCACAAACGGTTTCATTGAATTACTGAGCTGAATTAACATATTACGTAATTGATAATTTTGGTTACAACATTGACACTTGAAAAATAATATCTGGTACCGAGCTTCGCTCTGAAGCTGCGGCTGAACTTCTATATTAATGGTCCATTCACGATGACTTGAGACGAGATAAACACAAGCTCTGCATGTGTGTGTGCGACTGGAGTGGCTTTGTTTGAGCCACGAACTTTCTAGCTACCGAATTTTGTGGTTGGAACTGTAACGAAAGCATTGACACAAAAACTTTTTCGCCATACTCGTATGTAATACACAACTTTCCAAGCTAGATTTGCGGTTGTAAAATTGCCGTTTACAGGAGAATCAAAGATCAGCTGTTCTGAATACGGGAATAATCATTTTGATGATTATCACAGTACTAGTCATCATCACGATGATAATTACAGCACTAAAAATCAAGCCCAGCTGTTTTTTCCGAACTCCGACTTATGAATAAACGAGTCAAACAAGCTGCCATGACAGTTCAGTGTGTGAGTTTGTTCTAGTGTTGTGTTGAGGTTATGTTGGCCTCAGTTAATGTTTTCAATTGTTTGAGGTTTTAATAAATGCTTATCAGTCCAGTATGACAAAAAAAATGTACATAATTCGTGTGGAAAAGTTTACAAACTCATAATTATTTTCCAAACTCGCGTACCGCTCGTTTGGAGAACATAATTATTCATTTGTAGAAACGCCTTTTCCACACTCATTATGTAATATACTATTACTATAGTTGTTTGTTCATTTTAGGTTCATGCAGTCGACAGACAACCAAAACAGATAAGGTCTAGAAATATTGTGTTGAAATACTTTTGAAATGCGTTCAGTAATTACGCCAGTAATGAAATTTTCCAAAGTGTAGATGTATTGCGGGTTGCTTATCTTCCTTATAAATCTACTTTTCTATCTCAAAATCATATTTTCATTTAAAAATAATGCAACATACATCAACTGCCAATTTATTTGTCACCAACTACAATACCAGAAATGGAAATTCTAGAAATTTGAAATCATTAATAATTGTAAGCCGGCTTCAGCCATATCTCAGCCAAACGCTACAGTCTGCCCAAGCAGAGAAAAGATTCTGGCAAGATGTGAAAATCATTCCAGCTCGTTCAATATTGGTTCAAAAATAATAAACTTGGTTTCAAATTGTAGATCAGAATGTTCCCTACAATTTGAGACCAAATTTATAATTTTTGAACAAATATTGAACGAGCTGGAGTTATTTTCGCATCTTGCCAGAATGTCTTCTCTGCTTGGACAGACTATATCTAGCGTTGAGCCACAGGTAGGTAGGTCTGATGAGAAAATCAATAAACACTTCTTGCCCCCTCCTGCGTACCCCGCTGGGGGGTACCCCTTGAGCCCCCCTCCCCCACCATCACCACCCCTACCCATCCGGTGCTCGCCGAGTATATATAGAAGATAACACCTACACAATTTATATATAGTGTATATAGTTATACAGTAATGTCAAACAAGAGAATTTATATATGTCAACGTAGAAGTATATCTATGTAGGAAAGAAATATTATTTTGTAGTTTGGTTGAGCAAAAAAGACATTCTGGCAAGATGGGAAAATGACTGCAGCTCGGTCAATATTGGTTCAAAAATTCTCAATTTGGTCTAAAATGATAGAGCAAAAAGTTATCTACAATTTAAGAGAACATTTATATGTTTTGAACCAATATCGACCGAGCTGGAATCATTTTCCCAACTTGCCAGCATGTCTTCTTTGCTCAAACTGACTACATGAGAAATTAACATTCACATTACCTTATTTTATCCGCTTTGTGAAGCTCTCTCGTTATTTTTAATCGTCTGTATTCTGATTCTTCTTACTCTTCTTCACCATCCATCGATTTTATTATATTCTTCTATTCCCAGTACAAACTCTCAATCTTCTTACAACGTTTGTTACTTTTTCAACTCATATTATTGATATTTGAAATCTATTTCAATTACTTTTCCTGTACTTTCACCCCATCTTCTTCTTCTTCTTCTTCTTCTTCTTCTTCTTCTTCTTCTTCTTTTTTCTTCTTCTTCTTCTTCTTCTTCTTCTTTTTCTTCTTCTTCTTTTTCTCCTTCTTCTTCTTCTTTTTCTTCTTCTTCTTCTTCTTCTTCTTCTTCTTCTTCTTCTTCTTTTTCTTCTTCTTTTTCTTCTTCTTCTTCTTCTTCTTCTTCTTCTTCTTCTTTTTCTTCTTCTTCTTCTTCTTCTTCTTCTTCTTCTTCTTCTTCTTCTTCTTCTTCTTCTTCTTCTTCTTCTTCTTCTTCTTCTTCTTCTTCTTCTTCTTCTTCTTCTTCTTCTTCTTCTTCTTCTTCTTCTTCTTCTTCTTCTTCTTCTTCTTCTTCTTCTTCTTCTTCTTCTTCTTCTTCTTCTTCTTCTTCTTCTTCTTCTTCTTCTTCTTCTTCTTCTTCTTCTTCTTCTTCTTCTTCTTCTTCTTCTTCTTCTTCTTTGTACATTTTATCTCACTTCCTCTACTTCCGCAGATAAGGCTTCCACATCCTAGAGATATTAATACAGTACATATTTACCACACCATGAAATCTCATTAATTATCATCTAGCACATATTTGCATCGTCATGTACATATATATATGTGACAGAAACCTGCTATATTTTTATGCATAGAATAACATGTACCTAACATTTATCCTTCAACTCAGTATACATGTGATATATTATTATTATTTTATTATTATATTTATATTATATTATATATTGTATATTATATATATTGTATATTAAATCTATATAAGCGAAATGGCACTGACTGATTCATCACCAGAACTGAAAATCCAATGAACCGAATGCGTTCAAATTTGGCAGGCATGTTCAGTTGGACGTTTAGACGCACGCTAAGAACGGATTTTAAAAACTTTTCAAGGATACGTTAAATATTTGAGTTTTTCTATAGTTTTTCGTCGTTTTCTCAATTTTTATAATAGCCTTAAGTTTTAAAGTTCAGTTTTTAAATAATATAGTACTTGAGAATTTTCATATATATAGTACTAGCCGGCAGGCTCGCTTCGCTTCGCTTCGCCCCCTGGACCCCCGACAGTATCGGCAGTGTGAGTCAAACAGGCTTGCTTCGCTCGCCTGCATGACCTCTGTCAGTGTAAGCTGAGACATACAGGCTCGCTTCGCACGCCTGCAACTTCAGGAGGGATTCGAAAATTAAAAGCATTTTCTAGACCTAATCTGGACCTGTTAACCAAATTTCAACATTTTCTGCCAATTTGTTCTGGAAAAATCTAGGAAAGACTCAGAAAATTCCGAAAGATAGTAAAACGCTGATATTGAGCGTAACCTTGGGAACTATATCGGACATAGTTTGATACTTGATTCAATATCTTCCAAATTAGTTTGTCTATAATCTCGCTGAACCATTGAATTTACAGTAAGGATTGGTCATATCAAGGCGGATGGTATGCAACCTGCAATAAATTTACAATTGTGAAAAACTGATTACTGCCGTAATCTTGAGCGGAATTCAAAAATATTTTAACACAACATTTCTAGACCTTATCTTAACCTACCTACCAAATATCAACATTTTCTACCGATTGGTTCTCGAAAAAATGTAGAAAACGCCAAAAAACTCTAGAAAAACTAAAATATTCGGCGTATCCTTGAAAATTTTTTAAAATCCGTTCTTAGTGCGCATCTAAACGTCCAACTGAACATGCCTGCCAAATTTGAACGCATTCGGTTCAGTGGGTTTTTAGTTCTGGTGATGAATGAATGAATCAGTGCCATTTCGCTTTCATATATAGACATAGCAAAATGTACTTGCTTCATTTGACTTGTCAGGAAGACTTATTTGAATCTCCTACAACTTTGAAAATAATTGGTCTCAAAAAAGAATGAAATGCTGAAAATTTTCATGTGACTCTCGCCTAAGTAGGATTGACGGTTAATTTTCTGTAAGCGCTTTAATTTGGGCATCTTTACGTTGTAATGATTAGCGGGCCGGTCGGGTCGGTGAGTGACGTCACAGTCTCATCGGCTGGCTTCTCCACGCGTCTTATGGGATCGAGACAACCTCTTTACTTACTAACCTTGGGCTGGGCTGGGGTCGTTTTCCCGTCATGCCGAGATGTCTTTTTTGCTTGGACGGGCTGTATAGTGGAGTGAATATGGATTTGGGAACCAGCTGGTAGACATAGGCCCTTCGTGGGCTGTTGAGCCGCGGACAAACAAAAATATGGTTTATAGATAAAAATAAAAACTAATTGTGATTTTGTTTAATGTAATTTTGTAAAATTAAATTTATTGTAATACCTATTCAAACACGGCATGTTCCGCTCTTCTTTTTGAGATATTTATAAAATATTTTTCTCCTGTTGCAGGGAATGGAGTCCCCGAAGCGGTCGCCAACTTTGACGACCTTAATTGCCTTTACACTGTTATTATTTAACGGTGTAGTGGCTGACGGAAACGTCGGTTAGTAAAAGAAATTAATCTATAATTATAAACGATTCTATTGATCACTGGCGGCTCGTACCCACGAAACAGGTGAAGTGCTGTACGGTAAAAGATACGGGCACCTCGCCTGTTTCGTGGGTACGGGCCGCTAGTGCTATTAATATTATCAATTAGTATTCTATTATTTAGTATAAGTAGTATTTTAGATTCCAGTAGATTAAATTTTAATGATGTATTATTTGTTTGAGCTGCAATGTATTGTATAATACTGTTTTGTGCGTTTTCCTGAAACAAACTGATATAATCGTAATATTAATTTTTGATTTGTGAGTGTAGTGGTAGTGGGGAGGGAGAGGAGGAAGAAGAAGAAGAAGAAGAAGAATAATGAGAAGAAGAAGAAGAAGAAGAAGAAGAGGAAGAAGAAGAAGAACAACAACAAGAATATGGAAGAGAAGGAGGAGGAGGAGGAGGAGGAGGAGGAGGAGAAGGAGGTGGAGGAGGTAGAGGTAGAGGAGGAGGAGGAGGAGGATGTGGTGTTGTGGGAGGAGGAGGAGGAGGAGGTAGAGAAAAAAGAACAAGAAGAAGAAGAAGAAGAAGAAGAAGAAGAAGAAGAAGAAGAAGAAGAAGAAGAAGGAGAAGGAGAAGGAGAAGAAGGAGAAGGAGAAGGAGAAGAAGGAGAAGGAGAAGAAGAAGGTGAAGGAGAAGAAGAAGAAGAAGGAGAAGAAGGAGATGGAGAAGAAGAAGAAGAAGAAGAAGAAGAAGAAGAAGAAGAAGAAGAGGAAGAAGAACAACATAACAACAAGAATATGGAAGAGGAAGAGGAGGAGGAGGAGGAGGAGGAGGAGGAGGAGGAGGAGGAGGAGGAGGAGGAGGAGGAGGAGAGGAGGAGGAGGAGGAAGGAGGAGGAGGAGGGGGAGGAGGAGGGAGGAGGAGGAGGAGCAGGAGGAGGAGGAGGAGGAGGGGGAGGAAGGAGGTGGAGGAGGTAGAGGTAGAAGAGGAGGAGGAGGATGTGGTGTTGTGGGAGGAGGAGGAGGAGGAGGAAGAGGAGGAAGAAGAAGAAGAAGAAGAAGAAGGAGAAGAAGAAGAAGAAGAAGAAGAAGAAGAAGAAGAAGAAGAAGAAGAAGAAGAAGAAGAAGAAGAAGAAGAAGAAGAAGAAGAAGAAGAAGAAGAAGAAGAAGAAGAAGAAGAAGAAGAAGAAGAAGAAGAAGAAGAAGAAGAAGAAGAAGAAGAAGAAGAAGAAGAAGAAGAAGAAGAAGAAGAAGAAGAAGGAGGAGAAGAAGAAGAAGAAGAAGGAGGAGGAGAGGAGAAGAAGAAGAAGAAGAAGAAGAACAACAACAACAAGAGGAGTACATGGAGGAGGAGGAGGACTAGGAGGAGGAGGTGGAGGAGTTAGAGGAGGAGGAGGAGATAGAGGAGGAGGAGGTAGAGGAGGAAGAAAGAGAAGAAAAAGAAGAAGGAGAAGAATTATTATTGGGAGTAGAAGATAAAGAAGGTCAACAGTACTGTACAAACAAAAGACGATAATCCATATTTTCCATTGAACTGAAGCTAGAGTCTGCCCAAGCAAAATAGACCCTCTGACAAGATGG
>CM029559.1:6792818-6872818 GCA_017141385.1 Sogatella furcifera
AAATATTTTAGTTTTTCTAGAGTTTTTCGGCGTTTTCCTCATTTTTTCGAGAACCAATTGGTAGAAAATGTTGATATTTGGTGGGCAGGTTCAGATAAGGTCTAGAAATGTTGTGTTCAAATATTTTTGCAATCCGTTCAAGATTACGCCAGTAATAAGGTTTACAAAATTGTAGATGTGTTGCGGGTTGTATATCTTCCGCCTTAATACGACCAATCCTTACTGTAAATTCAATGGTTCAGCGAGATTATAGATGAACTAATTTGGAAGATATTGAATAATCAAGTTTCAAACTATGACCGATATACTTTCCAAGGTTACGCTTAATATTAGCGTTTTACTATTTTTTGGAATTTTCGGAGTTTTTCTTAGATTTTCCTTGAACAAATTGGCAGAAAATGTTGAAATTATGTAAACAGGTCCAGATTAGATGTAGAAATGCTGTGCTCAATATATTTCTATTCCCTTCTGAACGGAAGTTGCAGGCGAGCGAAGCTAGCCTGTTTGTCTCAGCTGACACTGACAAAGGTTTTGCAGGCGAGCGAAGCGAGCCCGTTTGACTCACCTACACTGCCTATACTGTCGGGGGTCCAGGGGACGGAGCCCACTGGCTAGGCGGAGAAGGCGAGCGAAGCGAGCTTGCCAGCTAGTAATATTATAAATCAAACCTAGCGTAAGCCTTAGGCCAGACGTATGCTGGGACGCATTCATACACACGCACGCAAGCCAGCCAATCACAGCTCTTGTTGAGAACAAGATAAGAACTGTGATTGGCTGGCTTGCGTGCGTGTGCCAGAATGCGTCCCAGCATACGCCTAGCCTTAAACTTGGATTAAACTTCCTTAAAAAATCCTATTTTAATCTAACGTGGGAGTTGCAAGATCAATGATCAATGAGGTATTTAACCGATGCGGAGTTATCTGATAGAACTGACGTATTCTACAAAATCTAGAGTGACTTATTATTAGCAGAGTTCACTATAGTTTGTCTGAGCAAAGAAGACATTTTAGCAAGATCAGAGAATGCCTCCAGCTCGGTCAATATAGGTTCAAAAATTACAAATTTAATCTCAAACTGTAGAAAACATTCTGATATTTTGAGACAAAATTCATTAGGTTTCAACCAATATTGGTTGAGCTGGAGGCGTTTTCCCTTCTTGCCAGAATGTCTTCTTTGCTTGGACAGACTAATTAACCGATAGGAAGAAGTTATCTGATGAAACTGAAGTATTTAACAAAATCTAGATTATCCTACTGATTACAAGTTTAGGAAGGTTAGAGTTCACAAGTCGAGTGGGTGAAAGGTTTTTATGAATGGAAAGAACCCATCATTTGGTGGAGAAGAGAGAGAGAGAGAGAGAGAGTGAGAGAGAGAGAGAGAAAGAGAGAGATATAGAAAGAGAGAATGAGAGAAAGAGAAAGAGAGAGAGTAAGGGTGAAAGAGAGAGGAAGAACTAGCACTAAAAGAAGAACGCGAGAGAGAGAGATTAGCTTAGATTTCTTTATTCATATAGACAATAACAAAACATTCACATTTAGATTCGAGATTTCAATTACATATAGTGAGAAATAATATACAGGAATAAGTATACCTCTATACTGGAATAGGTATATACGTAGTAACTATCACGTTTTGTATAAATGACACTTGCTTAAAAGATAGTAATTATTCAACAAACACGGGTATACATTATAAAAATTATATATTTAGGAGAATTATGAAGGCTACTATAATTGGCAATCTTATCCATTGCGATTGAATAATCTAAATGAAATGGCAAAGTTTGGATAAAATGATGTCCATTCTTGGGAAAGAATAACAAAGGTAGGCCTTTTCATTAACACTTGGTGAGAGAGATTAGATTAGATTACTTTATTTAAATAGATAACAAAATTCAGATTAGATTTTACATTACTATATAAATGAGTAGAAAAAATTATTCTATAAATTTCACAAAATAGAAACTTCTAGTGAAAAAAGACGAAGAACGTTGATATAATGAGTGCAAAATTTATACAAATCTCAATTCGAGGTTCTGCAAGAAGTGTAAGTTATCTAGGTGAAAAGGCGGAGTTTAGACATATATATGTCCATTCTTGAGAGAGATTAGATTAGATTTCTTTATTCATTTAGATAGCAACAAAATATTTATGCATAGTTTATAGATTACAAGAGTTGTTATTAAATCCAATTATCATATTTTTTTAGAAGTTACACACTTATTTCGATATTTTACACAGGTTATCTAGTCAAGAAAAGAGGTTACATATGAATGCAAAAATCAGAGAACAATTATCCAAACAATATGACACATGCTTGCAATCTTAATTGTTGTGCATTAAAATATCTAAATGAAAAGGCGAAGTTTGGACATAAAATTGTCCATTCTTGGGAAAGGATGAGTATATCCTTTATAAGTGAGAGAGAGAGAGAGAGAGAGAGAGAGAGAGAGAGAGAGAGAGTGAATGAGTGAGAACTCGAATGAGTCTGGGGGTGTGGATGGGAGGAGACTCTTGAATTTGTGAATGACGTAAGTTGGTTGATGGTGGGGGAATTTTGTGGGGTGCTTTTATGCGGGGGGGTGGTATGAGGGTATTACGTCAGCATATTGACTCCGGTTTGTTATATAAGTAGGGGATGGTATGTAGAGTCTGTCCAAGAAAAGAAGACATTCTGCCAAGATCAGATGGGAAAATGACTTCAACACGGCTAATATTAATTCAAAAATTATAAATTTGGTCTAAAATTGTTCAGCGGAATTTCTTCTACAATTTGAGAGTAAATTTATAATTTTTGAATCAATATTAACGGAGTTGAAATCATTTTCCCATCTTGCCAGAATGTCTTCTTTGCTTGGACAGACTATATAGTCAGTGACGGTTACGAAATTAGCTTCAACTTCTAGAATTGAATTGATGATCTATATCTATATAAGCGAAATGGCACTGACTGACTGACTGATTCATTCATTCATTCATCACCAGAACTAAATATCCACTGAAGCGAATGCGTTCAAATTTGGTAGGCATGTTCAGTTGGACGTTTAGACGCGCGCTAAGAACGGATTTTAAAAACTTTCCAGGGATACGCTGAATACTTGAGTTTTTCTATAGTTTTTCGGCGTTTTCTCAATTTTTTCGAGAACCAATTGGTAGAAAATGTTGATATTTGGTAGGTAGGTTCAGATAAGGTCTAGAAATGTTGAGTTAAAATATTTTTGAATTCCGCTCAAGATTACGCCACATCAGTTTTTTTCAAATTGTAGATGTATTGCGGGTTGCATATCTTCCGCCTTCATACGACCAATTCTTACTGTAAATTCAATGGTTCAGCGAGATTATAGATGAACTAATTTGGAAGATAGTGAATCAAGTTTCAAACTATGTCCGATATACTTTCCAAGGTTACGCTCAATATTAGCGTTTTACTTTTTTCGGAATTTTCGGAGCTTTTCTTGGATTTTTCTTGGATAAATAGGTAGAAAATATTGAAATTTGATAAACATGTCCAGATTAGGTTCAGAAATGCTGTGTTCAATGAATTTTGAATCCCTTCTGAGCCTAATTTGCAGGCGAGCGAAGCGAGCCTGTTTGTCTCAGCTTACCTTGACAGAGGTTATGCAGGCGAGCGAAGCGAACCTGTTTGACTCACTGACACTGTTGATACTGTCGGGGGTCCTAGGCGGAGAAGGTGAGCGAAGCGATTTACAAATACATCGGAATCCTCTCACACAATACAATGATGAATAAGTCACAAACATAATAATTATCTCAACTAACATATTAATCATGAAAATTATAATAATAATAATAATAAATTGCAATTATAATTGACCGAATGTGAGTGAGGTCTATGATTTGACACGATTTTTTTCGTCTGTCTTCCTGTATCTTGAATTATTTCATAATTATGATAAATCTAAGATATGGCGTGGTGGACTAAAATAGTAGTTTATGCAACGGTTGTATAATGGGAGCCTTTATAGCATGAGGTGAGATGTAAGTTAGAGCCACGAGCAAAGCGAGTGCTCTAAATATCTCACGAATGCTATAAAGGCCTAATACAACCGTTGCATACACTATTTTATCTACGACCACCAGTGTAGTTATCAGTATCAGACCAGTACCAAGCTATAGACCACCAGTATCAAGCTATCTGTAAGTGTACGCTATTATAAAAATCAACATACCGTCATTTATTTAACTTTATTGTCTTCATACTACTTGAACTGTTATGATAATCAACTTATTACTTGTTAAATATGTTAAAAATAACATATCAGTCAGAACCACAAACCGCATTTGACAAGCAACAAAATCGTGAGTGTTGTTGTAAAAGTGAAAGTTATTAACTTATTCACTAACAAAGTTATAAGTATATTAAACTATTTAAACTTTGGACTATTCAAATTAGTTAAATATTGAAATACTTACATTGAAATATTGACGAAAAAATACTAATAGGCTACTCAATCCCAATCGCAGTTTTGATTTTGAGGTTAGTTGAACACTGTTTACTTTTTATCACCTGATTTCGAAACGAAACAAGGAATGTATCATAAAGTGGAATTTGGACTGTATCGAAAAGTTCCTCCTGTATCGAAAAACGTTCATTACGACACGGTTCTAAGATTCCATTTTGAAATGGTAGTCATTTCGATTTCAATTGTAAAACTGAAATAGGAATTTTTCAATACGCCCATAGATAAAATTTGTTAACTAACCAATGTGTTAATCTGATACATGATTTCAACACAATTTTTTTATGACAGTGAGTCAGTGACTGTTTAAATAGTGAAAACCGCACATTGATAGATCGAACCGTTTTTGAGCTATAAACTGATTTATAATCATAGTGAAGATCTCCGATTATAAAAAACTCATTAACGGTTAAATATACCGATGTGCGGTTTCCGGAATTTGATTTCTCTTGAAAAACTGCATCAAAATCATGTTTAATGAAATCTTGCATCAAAGTCCACCTTCACTAAAAAAGTGAATTTGGATTCAATGTGTCAGATCCAAGATGGCGGACCAAATTTTTTACAACCTGAAAATGTAAATAAAAATTTATACAGAATGTTTAGGAGGAATGTGCAATACTTCTCAGGCTGATTCCTTACACCAAATAGACATGAAATTTCCATGGGACCAACCCCCAAAAACACTTTGTTACCGAGATAACAATGGCGGAAAATTGAGATTTTTCAAAATACATTAATTCTTCTAATTCTTTAGAGGCTTTACTCGGGTTCAATTGACAAAACTTAGCACAAGTGATAAATTTGTGTATAGTAGCAATTTTGCGATTTTCGATCGCTTTTTCTGAGATTTGGCTAAGATTCACACAATCGCCACCATTTAACTTTTTCTCTAGAATCCGACTCCCTTAACTTCCATTAATAAAAAATACAAATTTATGATTCCTTATTTAGTTATAACCCCTATTGTTAAAAAATGGCGTTTTTTAGCATATTTTCTCAATTATCTCAACAACACTGTTGAAGTTACAAACTTAAAACTTAAACTTAAAACTAAAACTTAAACAGGAAGAAGAAGAAGAAGATGATCTCAGCAACTGTTGAAGTTAAAAACTAAAAACTGGTTCCATTAAATTTCTCAGCTGATTTTACATAGGAATTGATTATTTTAGAACCTGAGTGAAGCCTCTTAAAAAATTAGAAAAAATAAATGTTTTGAAAAATCTCAATTTTCCGCCATTGTTATCTCGGTAACAAAGCGTTTTTGGGGGTTGGTCCCATGGAACTTATTTGTCTACTTGGTGTAAGGAATCATCCAGAGGAGTATTGCACATTCCTCCTGAAACACTCTGTATAAGGTATGGACAAGGTATCACTTTGATATCTCATGCCTTTTGCATTATATCCAGTTGATCCGGTTTAGAGAATTCACTCTGTACATAATATCTTTATTATTATACTAGCCGGCAGGCTCGCTTCGCTCGCCTCCAAATTCCGTTCAGAAGGGATTCGAAATTAATTGAGCACAGCATTTCTACACCTAATATGGACCTGTTTACCTAATTTCAACATTTTCTGCCAATTTGTTCTAGAAAAATCTAAGAAAAACTCCGAAAACTCCAAAAAATAGTAAAACGCTAATATTAAGCGTAACCTTGGGAAGTATATCGGACATAGTTTGAAACTTGATTCAATATCTTCCAAATTAGTACATCTATAATCTCGCTGAACCATTGAATTCACAGTTAGGATTGGTCGTATCAAGGCGGAAGATATGCAACCCGCAACACATCTACAATTTTGAAAACCTGATTACTGGCGTAATCTTGGACGGATTGCAAAAATATTTCAACACAACATTTCTAGACCTTATCTGAACCTGCTCACCAAATATCAACATTTTCTACCGATTGGTTCTCGGAAAAAAGAAGAAAACACCGAAAAACTCTACAAAAACTAAAATATTTGGCGTATTCTTGAAAAGTTTTTAAAATCCGTTCGTAGCTCGCGTCTAAACGTCCAACTGAACATGCCTGCCAAATCTGAACGCATTCGGTTCAGTGGATTTTTAGTTCTGGTGATGAATGAATGAATGAATCAGTGAGTGCCATTTCGCTTTTATATATAGAGATAAACTAATCATATAATATGATATAGATGTGGAACTATGTATAAACTATGTAGCACCCGCAGCCCAACCTCAAGCCTCACCTTATTTGACATGTTCTTCCCACTGGCGGCTTGTACCCACGAAACAGGTGAAGTGCCCGTATCTTTTACTGTACAGCACCTCACCTGTTTCGTGTGCACGAGCCGCCAGTGGTTCTTACCCTTGTAATTGAATGGAAAGCCTATCTATTGTATTCAACTGTTCTTAGTATCTTAATGAATAATTAAAACTCACAATTATACATTGCAATTAATTCAAAAAAACAAATACCCTTTTAAAAAATCCCTTCTATTGTGCTCTAATAATATTTTTGAAGTTCTGAAAGGGTACTTGATTTTTTTATTTTTATTTTATCTATGCATTTCTCCTACGAAATGTACCAAATTGCATTGACTTATATTTATAATTAGAACTAGCCGGCAGGCTCGCTTCGCTTGCCTTTTCCGCCTAGCCAGGAGGCTCCGCCCCCTGGACCCCCGAAAGTATCAGCAGTGTCAGTGAGCCAACCAGGCTCGTTTCCCTCGCCTGCATAACCTCTGTCAGTGTAAGCTGAGACAAACAGCTCGCTTCGCTCGCCAGCAAATTCCGTGCAGAAGGGATTCAAAACTTATTGAACACAGCATTTCTAGACCTAATCTGAACCTGTTCACCAAATTTCGACATTTTCTACCAATTTATTCTCGAAAAATAAAAAAAAACTCTGAAAATTCCAAAAAATAGTAAAACGCTAATATTGAGCGTAACCTTGAGAACTATATTGGACATAGTTTGAAACTTGATTCAATATCTTCTAAATTAATTTATCTATAATGTCGCTGAAGCATTGAATTTACAGTAAGGATTGGTCGTATCAAGGCGGAAGATATGCAACCCGCAATACATCTACAATTTTGAAAAACCTGATTACTGGCGTAATCTTGAACGGAATTCAAAAATATTTTAACAGAACATTTCTAGACCTTATCTGAACCTACCTACCAAATATCAACATTTTCTACCGATTGGTTCTCGAATCAATTGAGAAAACGCCGAAAAACTATAGAAAAACGTAAATATTTGACGTATCCTTGAAAAGTTCCCAAAATCCATTCTCAGCGCGCGTCTAAACGTCCAACTGAACATGCCTGCCAAATTTGAATGCATTTGGTTCAGTGGATTCTTAGTTCTGGTGAGGAATGAATGAATGAATCAGTTAGTCAGTGCCATTTATAGATATAGATATTAATGTATCAGGTTTTATCGAAAATTAATCTTTTTCATTTCTTTTTTTCAGGATGTCAATTCAACCCCAACCTCTGTATGAAGGAAATAGAATACTGCTATGATGGTAAGCTAGAAAAATAATATAAGAACAGTTTTCCCCAAAATAATTTAGACATTCTGGCAAGATGGGTCAACGACTACAGCTCGTTTAATATTGTTTCAAAAATTATGAATTTGGTCTCAATTTGTAGGAAACATTCTGATCTACAATTTGAGACCAAATCCATATTTTTTGAACCAATATTGACCGAATTGGAGTAATTTTCCCATCTTGCCAGAATGTCTTCTTTGCTAGAACAGACTATAACAGGAGGTAATAGAACGCCTAAATGAATGTGTTAGGATTTGGAGACAATGAAGAATGGGCCCGCTGAATAACATTTTAATTGGGGCATGAAATTTCATCCCCTAAGTGAGAAATTGGGTTACTCAACAGGTGATTATAGAGACCTTAGTAAGGGAGGTTTAGAGAGTGTGTGAGAGAGAGAGAGTGAGAGAGAGGGATAGAGAGAGAGTAAGAAAAAAAGAGAGAGAGAAAGAGTGAGAAAGAGAGAGAAAAAGAGAGAGATAGAGAGAGAGAGAGAGAAAGAGATAGAGAGAAAGAGAGAAAAAAGAGAGAGAAAGAGAGAGAGAGAGAGAGAGAAAGAGAAAGAGAGTGAGGAGAGAGAAAGAGAGAGAAAAAGAGAGAGAAAGAGAGAGAAAAGGAGAGAGAGAGAGTGTGTGTGAGAGAGAGAGAGATAAAGACAGAGAGAGAAAGAGAGAGAGAGATTCAGATTCAGATTCAATCACTTTATTCATGTAGATTACATAATACAGTAATTCAAATCCTATGCTGTAAGAATAAAAATAAATGAAAATTACACTAATTACAATCGAGAGATTAGATTAGATTAGATTATTCACTTTATTCAAGTATGGTACAGCATTTACGATCTTAAATCCTAGATTCTAAAAATTAAACATAAATCTAATTACACGATTGGTTCAAATAAGAAATACATTATGCAAGGAACTTACTAAAGGACAGATATATAGGATCTAATATTCTTACTGTTATAATATGATTGTGGTGTATCTACATGAAATGGCGGAGTTTGGACAAAGATGTCCATTCTTGGAGAAGGATATGCAAGGATATCCCTCCCATTAACACTCAACCGTACCGTAGAGAGAGAGAGAAAGAGAGAGAGTGAAAGATAGAGAGAAAGAAATAAGTTATATACGATTATTCACTTTATTCAAGTAGATTACAACATTTATCGGCTAAAATACAAAATTACGATTATTTAAAATAAGTTTAATTACATTAAAGGATTGAATGGATTTATTTTTTTTGAATATGTATTTATTGTATGGCAAATATTTATTGTATTGTATGAATCTGCACTAATTCAAATTCAACACTAAATCATGGCATTATTTTCATAAAAATTTGGACGAGTAATGGGCATCTTCAAAGTGTTGACAAAATTTGCAGCAAAAAGCTGCACATGTGGCCTTGCCCTGACTTAGCCTTTGTAAAAAGTGGATAAATATAATTCATCCTACAAGATGGGTTGCACATTTATGTAAAAATTATTTATTTATCCATTAATCTATTGGCAAAACACATTGGTAAGAAAGAACAGGCGTAGCCCTTGGTATTTCGAACACAATTTTTTTTCAAATATAGTCCAAAATTTTAGGTTATAAGTCGAAATTATAGAAATAATATCCAAATAATATGCTACTTGCTTGCAATCTTACTTGTTGTGCATTAGAATATCCAAATGAAAAGGCGAAGTTTGAACATAAAAATGTCCATTCTTGGGAGAGGAAAAGTATATCCTTTCCACTAACACTTGGCCTTGAGAGTGTGTGAGAAGGTAGATAGTATAGTCTGTCCAAGCAAAGAAGAGCCTCTGGCAAGATGGGAAAATGACTCCAGAATGGTCAATATTTGTTCAAGAATTATAAATGGGGTCTTAATAGTAGATCGAATTGTTTCCTACTATTGTTCAAATTGATCATTTTTGAACCAATATTGTTCGAGCTTGAGTAATTTTCCAATCTTGCGAGAGGGTCTTCTTTGTTTGGACAAACTATATGAGAGAGAGAGAGAGAGAGAGAGAGTGTTAGAGGGAGGAAGTGTGAGTAAGAATTTAAGAAAGAGGAAGGGAAGGAGAGATGAAAGGAGTGAGAGTGAGAGAGGGGTGAAGGAAGGAAGAGTGAGAGTAGAAGAGAGAAGTGCGTTGTGTTGAGTGTCTGACATGCTTATCAGATGATAGTCGATGGGTTTGTATAGGGGGTCAGTGTAAACTCTCTCGTAAGCTACCACGCAATTTATAAGGCACTTTTTGCTTGTTGCATCTAGCAGCTAATATTCTTTTTGGTGATTTCTAAAGTGAACCTTCTACTGAATTGCTGTTTCTATTCCTCAATACGTAATACATTGAGAATATTAAACAGATGATAATAATTCAATATTCATGCTAGGTTCTTATAGAAAAGGTTGCTCCATAACTACTTGATCTCTTTATACGGAGTGTTTCAGAAGGAATGTGCAATACTACCCAGGCTGATTTCTTACACCAGGGCCCTGGCTTATAAACATTCTACAATCCACATTACTCATAATTCGTGGATTTTATGGGCGTTTCTGTCTCATAAACGTTTCCAATAAAAAGTAAATTCTACAGTTTCAGCTGATTAAAAAAATGACATGGAACGAATTTACCTCAAGTAAATAGAATATCGGAATATCCAATGCTATTCCTTTAAAACCAAAACTTTGCTCCTAATTTAATGATTTCGATATATAAATTGATTTATTATTATGAATATATTTAATAATAAATATCAATCATTATTTTTATAGTGAGATTTTAACAGGAATCATTATTGTTGCTAAAATATTATCATAACCTACAAACAAAATTGTAAACAAACCAAGTCAGAAGACCCTAGCCTTGTAATCTAAAATGGCCGCGATGATTCGAGTTTGAACAGCGATATCGTGAATTTTTCGTCTGAACCAATTTACATAGACATATAACCTACATCTTAAACCTTCATTATTCATCATCACTCATTCATCCTTTGCTTAAAATACTTGTAAACCAAGTCGCAATTGTAAAGAAAGAATAAAGAATACATGGGATTTCCTATTCCACTCGAACCATTGCGGCCTTTTTGATTCGAATGTTAGGGTCTTCTAGTGAGTTTTGGCTGATCGTTCATTCAACAGCTGATCCTTTCCAAAATTTGGAACATTGTAAATCGAGAGTTTTATTGGTGAATCTACAATCCCAATCACTTGTTTTTCATCAGAAAAACAAGCTGTAAATCTTTATAAGCCAGGGCCCAGGGCCCTGGCTTATAAACATTTTACAATCCACATTACTCATAATTCGTGGATTTTATGGGCGTTTCTGTCTCATAAACGTTTCCAATAAAAAGCAAATTCTACAGTTTCAGCTGATTAAAAAAATTACATGGAACGAATTTACCTCAAGTAAATAGAATATCGGAAAAGTCCAATGCTGTTCCTTTAAAACCATAACTTTGCTCCTAATTTAATGATTTTGAAATATAAATTGATTTATTATATTATGAATATATTTAATAATAAATATCAATCATTATTTTTATAGTGAGATTTGAACAGGAATCATTTTTGTAGCTAAATTATTATCATAACCCACAAAGAAAATCGTAAACAAACCAAGTCGGAAGACCCTAGCCTTGTAATCTAAAATGGCCGCGATGATTTGAGTTTGAACAGCGATATCGTGAATTTTTCGTCTGAACCAATTTACATAGACATATAACCTACATCTTAAACCTTCATCATTCATCCTTTGCTTAAAATACGTGGAAACCAAGTCACAATTGTAAAGAAAGAATGGTATTTTCTATTCCACTCGAACCATCGCGGACATTTTGGATTCAAATGTTAGGGTCTCCTAGTGAGTTTTGGGTGATCGTTGATTCAACAGCTGATTCTTCCCAAATTTGAAACATTGTGAATCGAGAGTTTTATTGGTGAATCTACAATCCCAATCACTTGTTTTTCATCAGAAAAACAAGCTGTAAATCTTTATAAGCCAGGGCCCAGGTAGACAGAAAAGTTCCATGGGACAAACCCCCAAAAACGCTTTTTGTTACCGATAACAATGGCTGAAAGTTGAGATTTTTCAAAAAATAATTGTTTTTCTAATTTTTTAGAGGCTTCACTCAGGTTCTAAAATAATCAATTCCTATGTCAAATTAGCTGAGGAATTCAATGAAACCAGTTCCAAGTTTGTAACTTCAACGTTTATCGCGATAATTGGAAAAATATGATTAAAAAAGGGTTATAACTGGATAAGGAATCATAAATTTGTATTTTTTATTAATGAAAGTTGAAGATAGTCAGAATCCGAAGAAAAAATTGAAGGGCGGCTATTGTGCAATTCTTACCCAAATCTCAGAAATAGCGATCAAAAATCGCAAAATTTTTCACTTGTTCAATTTTTGTCAATTTTGCGATAAATAATATTTTTTGATCAATTAATAAACTACAAGATAAGCACTTGGTATTATTCCTTCCCCAAACTTTATTATAATTTTTGCGATTTTGGATTATTTAAAATAATGTTATCATGTTTATTTATCATTATGTGAAATAAACGTGATTTTGAATTTGAATTTTGAAATGATTTGATGTTTCTTTTTCAGATAATGCTTTTGGTAGATGTATTGGAACTTATGGTAACATAGAAGAAGATGACCTTTTCAGGTAAATAAATGAATTATTTGTTTGCTAAACAGTTAACAATTTTATCTTCATTTTTTTCTTTTATCTTTTTCTCATGAACTAGTTTTTATTATTCTTCCTCGGTAATTCCGAATGCATTGGCAGCTTTGATGTTTGATAGATCAAAGATGTCCTTGTCTTCATATCAATTTATTGAAATTTATTCATAGAATTGTACTCGACAGAATGAATTATTCATAACGTTCATTATTTTTATCTGTTCTTTCAGCTCTTTACTCTCTTTTTTATTTTCTTTCTTCTTGAAAGAAAATGCGACTTTTTCCCATCATAGGCTTCCAAGGTAGACGCATTTGAACAAAAAAGTCGCCTTTTTTCGGTATATAGGAATGAGCTTAAATTATAGTTCGGCCAAGAACAGAAGAGCCTTTGGCAACATGGCTGCCATTTACTCTTTCACTGCTATTCACTGCTGCCAGTAGTTGAAATAAAAATTGTTGTAGTATAACCAAATTTAGGAAGAAATAGTACAGGCTCAGACGATTTTTCTGTCCTAGTTCATAATTATGTTATGATTTGTGCTATCATATGTCAATAAATGAAAAATATATATTTTCATTCGTGAAATGAATAATTATGATTATGATTATAGTCGCCCACAGATCATTGGAATGCCCAAGGTCAACCAATTCTTTCACCACCCTTCCTCGGTTCTCCCTCCGATGTTGCCGCTTCATACTCAGGGGTAGCAATATGTAAGGCTGAGGCCGCACTGCCGGTGGGTAGTTGGTATATCTATAGAACATACACATCATACACAGTAATACATTGTATGAATGGTATTAAGCCGCGTATCGACAGTCCGAGGCATGTGCTACGAATGCCTCGCTGTACAGTCTGTTGACACAAAAAAAGAGTACTACTACTAGTCTGCTAACTACCGCGTATTGACAGTCCGAGGCATGTGCCACACATGCCTCGGACTGTCGATACCGGGTTTGCTAGCAGCGAGGCAAACGCTGCACACATTTCGCAGCGAGCAGTGCCTGTTGCCTCGCAACGCACAACAAACAATTCTACAAACTAACCTCAAAATTCTACCCCATTCCTATGCATTTTTGTGATTAAGAATTCTATTTGGGTGCAGAAGGTTCTAATAGGCAATAATAAGCATTGCCTTGAATTTTGATCTACTAATTGAGCACAAACTAACCTCCATTTATCAATTATCAATTCAAAATCAGTCCAAATTATCAATTGTCAGAGCTTAGTTGCTTTGTCTCCCACTTGATGGCGCTAGTCAATTTGTTTGCGTGCTCGCATTTTTTGTTACAAAAAATGCAGATTTTTTATTATAATTATTTTTATTACAATTATATACTATATACTACACTATAATTATAATTATTTTCGATTATTGCAGATTATATTCACACATATGCCGCAACCATGAGTTTATACTTTTTTTGCGTCACCAGACTGTACTGCGAGGCATTCGTGGCACATGCCTCAGACTGTCGATACGCGGCTTTACGTCATTCTGTTTTTTGAGGTTATTTTGTCCATATTTAAGAATTTCAAGATGGCGACTGAACACATACCATTCATACAATGTATAACTGTGGATGGTGTGTATGTTCTATAGATTAACCAACTACCCTCCACCCTCCAGGCTCTACCCACCGGCAGTGCGGCCTCAGCCTAAGGGAGAGAGTGAGTGTGTGAAAGAGAAGGAGCGATGTTTTGTTTGGATGAGGTGGATATTGTTCACCTTCCTTGAATTGTTTTGTAGGAGAAGGAAACAATCATTCTAGGCTAGCCGAATGAGGGTGGACAACAGTGGCAACAGGGCTCACCATTGCCAGTGACCTTGGTCATTCCAATGATCTGTGGGCGACTATAGTGTAAAAACGGAAGGTAGGCTGAAGTGATTTCACCCTGAAAATATCAGTTCTGCGCATGCGTAGTTACACTCTTACTTCCCTCCGCCATCTTGCAAGAGGCTCTTCTGTTCTTGGCCCAACTATACTCTAGGTGATAGAATTCTTCAATTTAGACCAAATTCAACATATATGATATGATTTATATGATATACAAACTAGAAAAGTCTTTTCAAGCTGAAAACAATGAGCTATAGTTTATAAGGAACCGTTCACTTTTACAAAAGTTAGGGGTGTCCTTATTCTATTATACTTGAATGTCCTTTGTATTGAAAATAATTTGAATTTAGAGCAGTGAAGTATTCATTCAGATGGTATTAAGTGATCCAATTAGACTACAAAATACAAGATAGGCTCTATTTGAACTCTATATTCTAACCTAACATCAAAATATTTTTTAAATAACCACCTGTAGCCTGTTTTTTTTTTTGTTTTTTGTTTTTTTGAAAAGTGATTGTCAATGTTCCAAAAATAGGTCAAATATTTTGTTCAGAACATTTTGGTCGAATAGTTCAAAGCATTTTGAAGAACCTCGAATTCAATTTTGTATAAATTTTTCATTCATTACGTCACCTTTTTTTCGTATTTTCACTAGAAGTTTCTATTTTTTGAAATTTATAAGATAATTTAGTTTTACTCATTTATATTACAATGTAGAATCTAAGCCAAATTTTATTATCTATTTGAATAAAGTAATCTAGTCCAATCTCTCTCTCGCAACCATTTATTCTTCTATCCAATTGTTTATACGCAACTGAAAATCACATTTTCTATTATTCAATATGCATCTACAACACTGCTGTACAAAATCTTAAATCAATAAATAATAATCATTAATTGCTCTAATCAGGGTTAGGCTTATATTTATAAGAATTCCCCAAATAATAAGTATCATATTATTTGCATTATCAAGTAATATTCTTCTATTTTCCCACACTAAGGCTGAGGCCGCACTGCCGGTGGGTAGAGCGTGGAGGGTGGAGGGTAGATGGTAAATCTATAGAACACACACACCATCCACAGTAATACATCGTTTGAATGGTATGTGTTCAGCCGCCATCTTGAAATTCTTAAATATGGACAACATAACCTCAAAAAAACAGTATGACGTCATACCATTTATAGGAACTATTACTGTGGATGGTGTGTATGTTCTATAGATTTACCAACTACCCTCCACCCACCAGGCTCTACCCACCGGCAGTGCGGCCTCAACCTAAAGGCCCATATCGACAGTGTGAGGCATGTGCAGCGAGTGCCTCAAGGTACAGTCAAGGTTCCTGAAGGTACCTCAAGGTTCAAGCAAAAAAGAGTCTTGTTCCAGTCTCCAGCTAGGTCAATATTGGTTCAAACATTATTGATCTGGTCTCAAATATAGGAAACATTTCGATCTTCAACTTGAGACCAAATCAATAATGTTTGAACCAATATTGATCGAGCTGGAGACTGGTGTAAGACTCTTCTTTGCTTGAACAGACTATACCTTGAGGCATTCGCGGCACATGCCTCGCACTGTCGATACTCAACTCGAATCTAGAAAAATATAATACTGTACTTTTTTTTTTTTTTTGGCAGGAATCTTGTTTTCAAATGCTTCATTCCTTGAGTCCTTACTATGAAGTTCCTCATTTTTATGAGAAAGATTACTCAATGACACAAATTTTTATGGATGTGATTCGCTTTTTATGGATATGGTTTTGGATTTTATGGCACAATGTAGTGTTTTTTATAGGGTAGTGTTTTTATGCTAAATAGAAAGGAACTGAGTATATGTTTTGTTATGGTTGAATTTTAGTACCTTGTTACATGTTGTTATTTTATTCTCCTTTCTTTTCCATCTTATTCTTTCTCTCCTTCATACCAAGCTTTCTCATATTTTTCCCTGTCAACCTTATTCCTTTTTTTCTGTTTTTATTGTGCTTCGCCAGTAACCATCTCATATGTTCTACATCCTCATCACCCCACCACCTCCTCCTCCTCCTCCTCCTCCTCCTCCTCCTCCTCCTCCTCCTCCTCCTCCTCCTCCTCCTCCTCCTCCTCCTCCTCCTCCTCCTCCTCCTCCTCCTCCTCCTCCTCCTCTCCTCCTCATCCTCCTCATCCTTCTCCTCCTCCTCCTCTCCTCCTCATCCTCCTCATCCTCCTTCTCCTCCTCCTCATCCTCCTCCTCCTCCTCCTCCTCCTCCTCTTCCTCTTCCTCCTCCTCCTCCTCCTCCTCCTCCTCCTTCTCCTTCTCCTCCTCCTCCTCCTCCTCTCCTCCTCCTCCTCCTCCTCGTTTTACAGGCGTTTTTACAAACGAATAATTATATGTTCACAAACAAGCCGTTAGGCAAGTTTGGGTAATAATTATGAGTTTGTAAACATTCGCACACAAATTATGTAACTTACATTTCTTCTTGTCATACTAGTCTGAGAAGGATTTATTAGAACCTCAAACAACTAGAAACATTAACTGAGCCAACATAACCTCAACACAACAGCTAGCACAGGTCAACAAACAGTCAACTATCATAGCGGCTCGTTCGACTCGTTAATTCATAAGTCGGAATTTGTAATGGAACAGCTTCAGGTATTCAAGTTTTTTTATAATTATAATTTTTTAATTTTCAGATTTGATTTTTCCGAAGGAGACCTTGGATTATTGGAAAAAGAAATGAATAGACTGAATCACATGGAATACCGTTGGAGCAACACTTATACTCAGTGTATTATGCAGGCAGTACTGTATGTACTGAAAACCGGGTAAACTTTTCATTTGGAAAATTTTCTCTATTATTCAAATACTTATAACTCTTCAAATACCGTATATTTAGTCTGTACAAGCGTTGAAGACATACTGGCAAGATGGAAAAAGACACCAGTTCCATAAATTTTTATTCAAAAATGATCAATTTGGTTTTAAATTTTATATCAGAATGTTTCCTACATTTTGAGATCGAATTGATTATTTTTGAAACAATATTGACCGAGCTGAAGTCATTTTCCCATCTAGTCAGAATGTCTTGGACAGACTATACCACTATTATACTTATACTTATCCCACTAATACTTACAAAATGTTCATTGGAGAACAGGTACTTTAAATTTGAAATTTTTTATGATGAACTCCAAAAACACATTACTTATTGAATAGGCTACAGTAATAATAATTAATTAGGCTACAGTGAGATTCATTTTGTTATTTCAATTGTCAAAGAGGAGAACTCTTCAAATTTTAGAATACTGGAAAATAATAAACGAATAAGTAACTAGTTGTTTTGTGAACGGTAGACCTCACGAACACACTCATCATAAAAGCACTGTCTGTATTCACGGTACGTTCAGATTGTTTCGATTCCGAAAGTCGGCGCGAGGAAGTCTGGTCAGCAATGCAGTGGCCACAGTCACGCTCTGTGTTGGCATCAGTTCGTCACGATTCGTCAATATTTGAGGGTGCTTAGAAAACAGGGCATCAGTCTCTATAATAATTGTAATAATGTTTTCCTTCATGCAAAACGGTCCGACGTTCGGCTGCAGTCGAACAGCTGAAGCCAATCACAGCTCTTGTTGTTAGCCTGCGGTCGACCGTCTGACCGTTTCGCATAAAGAAAAACTTACCTTAATATTCATCTGAAATATCTCAGCTGACTGCAATGAAAGAAGTAGAAATTTTTGAAAATCTTTCTATTAAATCTTTCTCTGAATGTCATAATATCACATGTTTAGTAATATCAACATAAATATACTCTCAAATCATTTATGGAGTATACCTATATCAGAGAATAGTTCAATCCTTTTTTCCTTTTTTCGTCCTTAATATGAAAATTGTCAAAAAACCTTACATATACATCGACGCGCGGTTTCAAGAGGAACATCCCTGTCAAATTTCATTAGAATGTATTGCCGCGTTCAGTCGTAAATGCGGAACATACATACATACATACAAACATACATACAAACATACATACAAACATACATACAAACATACATACAAACATACATACAAACATACATACAAACATACATACAAACATACATACAAACATACATACAAACATACATACAAACAAATGCAAAATCGTCGACTTGAATCTTAGACCTCACTTACATTTGGTCAATAAAAAATAACAAGACACAGGTGTTGTCAATACCACTAATTTGTATTTATACTATTCACAACTGTACCATGGTTTCAGGGCAGTCTGACTGAGGATGGTGCAGGTATAGCTCCAAAACCATGGTACTGTTATAAATAGTATAATTAAAAATTAGTGATATTGACAAAATCTGGGTCTTATTATTTCTCATTAAAGAAAAATACAACATTATCTAATCAAATACAATTGAAAAAGTAATAATTATTAACAGCAATATAGGAATAAGATGAGTGATACATTCATTCATTTACTAACATATTGAACTGTTCAGTTACTTATTTATTAATTAAAAAATTGAAATAATCAATTATCATAATATATTCTCTTACAGATCGGAGTATGACCGAAGCATTTGTGAAAATCTGATAAAAAATCAAGATTTTGATCCTTCCCTTGAAGCACTTGAAAATGAAGTTGAGGTAAGAAAATTCTTTCACTTTTATTTTGTCTTGATTTTTCTCAAGCTCTATCTAAACTCTATATTGTGTATATTCTATATTTTTGACTAGATATAATATATTTCAACACTAAGTTATATGTAATCTCCAAATTCTATGTGAAAACTCATGGTTTCTGCTATCACTCATTGTTAACTATTACTGCTAGAATATTGTTGAAGAAATAAAGAGTATGAGGTCAAATAAAGGGTATGAGGTCAAATGAGGGGAGGCTGCGGGTGCTACATGGTATATATATAGTTCCACATCTATATCATACATCAGATAATATGATTTTTATATCATAGTGTAGTAAAAGCCCCAAGACTAATGCCTGGTATTTCCAAGCACACTAAAATTTGAGGGACCCTCAAGTTCACTACATCTCCTATACTTATCATAGAAAGCTGTTCATCAAAATTTGAGGGTCTCTCAAAGAGAGACCTAAGGTTAGGTTAGGTTAGGTTAGGTTAGGTTAGGTTAGGTTAGGTTAGGTTAGGTTAGGTTAGGTTAGGTCAGGTTAGGTCAGGTTCGGTTAGGTTAGGTTAGGTTAGGTTAGGTTAAGTTAGGTTGGGTTAGGTTGGGTTAGGTTAGGTTAGGTTAGGTTAGGTTAGGTTAGGTTAGGTTAAGTGTGCTTGGAAAAACCCGGCATTAGCCTATCCTTATTGACATATTCTTACCCTAAGGTATAAAAATATAAATTGACCTGTAAAAAAGCAAAATATTCAAACATATAGAACAATATTGTTATTGTAGTATTTATAATTAGGGCTTGATTTGTGGGGTAGTGCGTGGGAGCGGCGCTCCCATTCCTTTTTCCCAAGAAACGTTTTTTTTAAACCAACGATTTTTTGTGTTTGGTTTTTCAATGTTATTTTGTCAGTCACTTATTCTAAAATGTTCAATAACTTTTTATCCAATCAGAACATAATATTGCTAGAAGTTTATCCAGAATTATAATTATAGTATGAGGTGCTACTATCTTTGCCACTGCCAAATGCCAATTTAATTCAAAAAACATTCCATCATTTTGTTAATTTTGAACCGGATATTTTAAAACTTGAGGAAATTTAGGCCCATGTAGAAATACATTGTTTTTGAAATGGGAAATAAAAAACCTGGTCCAAAAAAGCTTTGTGAATTTTATTTATTCTTTAAAATTTTATCAGTAGTTTTATAAAAAACAGCTTCAGAATATTGCCCAGATTTGCTAAAATCGGTGTAATTTAAAGGTGAAAGTTGAAAACTTTCTGGGGAAGGGCCCCCGGACCCCTTTCCCGCTGGGGGGGTATATTTCTCTACTCTTTAGGACCAAAGGCTTTTTGTCTTCTCCGAAAGGCCGTATCTGTGTGATTTTGCTGTGGTCAGAGAATTGTTCAACGTTGAGACTCAATCCTGGTTATCAGACTTCCTTCAACAAGCCACCCAAATTTTATTGCAATATTATTTTTGTGACAATTGAAATGAAGAATTGATATGTATCGTGATGAAAATCAATAATGAATGGATAAAAATGGTTGTTTGCTAATTCCAATTTCATAAAATATAGAACATTAAGGTTTTTTCTAATGGGAATTGAAGAGAACTCTATTTTTTCATATTCCAGATAAATGTGGACCCAGCAGACATGGCATACGTGAAGTTCACACCTAGCATGGGTAACCCTCATGCTGATTTTGCCGATGAAGTGTACATGCCTCCACTTACTCCTGAAGAAATCGACAGAGCGGTGGCTTTGAAGATAGAGGAGGCAGAATCCAGAATCAGAGCACCGCATGTTGAAGGTGTCATGGCTTGTGAGTTGAATTCAGATTATTATTGTGAATTGTATTACTGTATTATATTTAGCTTACAATAAATAACTTTATAAATTTTCCACTTCAACAACAGTACTCACGATTTTATTGCTCGATTTAACGCGGTTGAGGGTACTGATACTCCTTGTCCGCAGAAGATGGATATCAGTGCCCCGAAACACGTCTGACACCCCACTAAATCGTCAGTACTGTTGTTAAAGTTGAAATTGATAACGTAATATTAACTATTATTATATATCGTCAACAGTTCAAGTAGGATTAAGTCAAAAAGAAGAAGTTTTGGTTATAATTGTCCAGTTTATATTCCAAGCAATCTATTTAATTATTGTATTGTATAATATACATTTATTTTCCCACTAGATAAACCAATCACTGAGTGGTAAGTGATTAGATTAATCAAATCAACCCTAGAGAGACAACACAAATCGAGCAACACATTCAGAAAACATGGGTTGATGCACCAACCCAACTTTAAATTACCTTTTATTTGTACTAGATTGATCGCTTAAACTGTTTTTGCATGTTAGATTGCTCAATTATCTATTCTTATTGCTATTCATGGCATTTCCATCGAATTCGGTCAATGAATAATTGATAAATTTGCACTTTGCTCTCTTAATTCCATTATACTATTCACAGTTCTTGAACTTCTTTCTCCAATAATGGACATTTATTTGTCCTTTGTAATTATTTCTAATAATGTCCAAACTCTGCCTTTTTATGTCATTACAGCTCTAGGTATATTTCCATGAACATATTGAATCCTAAATTCGACTAATTTCTGCAAGTTTCCTAAGCACAAGATTTCCTTTTTCTCAGGGCTACTGTAGTAGGCTACTGATCAAAGTTCTCAATAAATGTAGATCTCAGTAAGTTCATAACCATCTATCATTTCAGTAGAATGATAGAAGGTATGGTAAGTTAGTTTTTTTTAAATAATTTTTATTTTAACATAATTATAAAATTTATTAAAAACTATTTAAAAAAGGGTAATGAGACCTACATTATTGCAAACTTCCAAAGTATATTCTTCCAAATTATATTTATAATATAGATTTTTCCAATTTTTTTTAAATGAACAGATATAAGATACTCTGTATTTTACTCCTTTTGAGTAGTTATGAAGGGGATATTGTGGTAGTTATCCATATTGAATGAAAAGACAAAACGTTGTCAAACCACTGATTTAAAGACAACGTCTCGTCGATCTTTTCATTAATCTGTATTTAATTATTTACCTAAAACTATTGTTACAGGTTTGCACTATAATAAAAGACTTCAGGCAATTTATACTGATTAACTTTATTAATTACACTGCTATAACACACTGGAAAAAGATAAACTATAACAGAACAGAAGATAGCACAAGAGTTTATAATGTTTCACAATACAAAACTACACTAAGATGAATCAGAATTGACTAATAAACAGAATGAATATAACTATACAGTGTCTATATACAACGTCTGGCTCCTCTGTCACATGATACAACTGACACAATTTCTTTAAACGCTCGAGTAAGACTGACTCATAGTTCAAACACTCCGACATTATATAAGCTCATAGAAGGTTTGAGAAGTAGCAAGAAATTGCTGGTATATTGACTTTGAGAGGGTTCAAGATAATCGCTTGTTTACAAAATAATGGGATCATTTGTTGACACAAAGCCTCCTATCACCGCCTGTCCACTTGGTGTATAACCGTCTCAAGGCCATCAGACACTGTTGAATTCTGTAACACTATTAAGTGAATAAGTCTCTCCTTTTTACATCTTTTCTCATCTCCTTTGTGTCCTCTCAGTTTCTCTTCAAATATTTTTTGTATTTTTCTCCTTCTCAGCATATTATAATTAGATGGAAGAAATATTAGATATTGCAATAAATCAACATTTTTTGAACAGTTTCATTCAATGGATCTTGCCTGCTATTTAGAACATTGGTCAATATTTGCAGTTGCAGAAGTCCTTTGTCTATTCATATAGGTAGCAATAAATAAAGATTTGAATTAATTATTAATAATGTTATAATTAATTTTAACACTTATTTTTCCTTGAATGATGATACTTATTCAATTGAAATAGTAGTTCAGTTATTGAATGGGAACTTTTTTTCCTAATTACAGACCACTCAGCAACCAAACCCAAACTTAACCCATCACCAGAGCATTTCGGAAAAGAGGCTGCATTTGCTTCATCAGCTGATCTCAAGGCCGCCTCAACTAGGCCACTTTACAAGGCACTTCTACAGAAGAAGGCTTCTGCTTCAGCAAATACTCCTTCACATTCTACCAAGGATGCAACAAACCCTGTGGAGGTATCTGGCAAAGCAGTAGGTTACCCAAAGGATGATGCCTCAGCTAATGCATTAACATATCTGCTGCAGAAGAAAGAAACTTCCCCTTCACATCCCAAGGAGGCATCTGCCAATACATTGGTATGTAATGGTTCAGGTATCTGATTTTTGTCCAATATGACAGAATTTGTCTCAGAGTTTAGCCCTATATCCTATATATAGTCTGTCCAAGCAAAGAACCCCTCTGGCTCCAGAAAATGACTCCATCTCGATCAAAATTGGTTCAAAAATTATTTATTTGGTCTCAATTGTAGAAACATTCTAAAGTACAATTTCAGACCAAATCAATAATTTTTGAACCGATATTGACCAAGCTGGAGTCATTTTCTCATCTTGCCACAGGGTCTTCTTTGCTTGGACAGACTACTCACAGTGTGCATGACCATTGAGTTTCAAGATTTTGATTGATCAATTTGGCCAAATCCAACATACTTTTGCTGTCTAACAGCACTGCGCTCTCTTATGTAACTAATATGAACTAACACTGGACTTTTATTCCATGTTTGTAAGACAGAGGTATAGTATGTCCAAGCAGGGAAGACATTCTGGCAAAATGGGAAAATAACTCCAGCTCCATCAATATTGGCTCAAAAATTATAAATTTGGTTTCAAATTGTAGATCAGAATGTTTCCTATAATTTCAGGCCAAATGTTTAATTTTTGAACCAATATTTGTCAAGCTGTAGTCATTTTTCATCTTGCCAGAATGTCTTCTTTGCTTGGACAGACTAGCACATGCTCTCTAATGTAACCCTGTACCTCTAACCCTGGACCTTCATGCCATGTTTACAAGATAGATGTACCAAAAGTTGTAATAATTTTAACAAAAATCCCAATGTTTATTTGAGATTAAATAAACTAGCAAACAAGAATATATCTTAATAAAATGTTCAGATTCAGACATCTAGTACACTTTTTGGACACTGGGCACGCTGCCTGCATTCCTTCAGCTGACCTTTAGAAGTGGAACAACCCTTGGGTCTCCCCACAATTTAAAGTCATACTGCTTGGTGATAATTTTGGTTGCTACACAATTATCTCAAGTTCAATATTTTGGTTACAGGTATACCCCAAGGAACCATCTTTGGTGAACTCCCAGGATGCTTCCAATACATTTGTGGATGCGTTCAGGAGATCTGTGCCAACACATTTCAGTCAAAACTACAACACGCCGGACAACTTCAGGTCTGGCCAGGAGAGCAAGGATGCACAGCTGGCTCCAGTGGTGGGGTCTGAATATCCTCTTTTGGAAGGTGAGGGGTTCACTCAATCCTTGGCAATTTTGATTTAAAGTCAAGCCTTGCTCATGCAGCATTCTATGTTATCTAGTAATATTGAGAGGAACACTGCTTGATTGTTGCATAATAATTAGATGGTAGATGTTTATGAACATATGTTTTGAACATCATTTCTATTACTGTAGGTGTTGTAGGCCTATATGTTTAGTGCCTGTGAGATAAAATTAAAGAAAACTTTGATTGGGACAACAAGTTACTGAATATTGACAAGATTCTATATAATACTTTGAAAAACAAAATTATGTTTTATGACATGATGGTTTTCAGGAAACTCAAATCAGGAATAAGTGTTTAACTATTAAATCACAAAAGCAAATGATCAAACCTTTTCTCAACATGTGAAAATATATTTCCAATATCATGGATAAAATTTAAGAAGTTAAGTTGAGTTATATCAATTATATTACTAACTTATTTGAAGCCCTTTTGTGTGCTACAAACCATGTATATTTTGTACATTTCAAGTAATCTCTCCATTTTCAGGTTTCATGCCAATTGTAGATCTGAACACCATGCCTAAGCACATGCAAGGCATCAGGAACTACCCAGGATTCACTGCAGATGATCTGACAAATCCCATGTTCAGGACACAGCGGGAGCCACAACAGCTGAAGTTTGATCCCAGAGGCTATGCAGGAGGCATTCAAGAAGATGTGATACCAGAGGAACTGTTACTGAGGGAGCAGTTGCAGCAAGATCAGTTCCCAGGGGAACAGTTCCAGGAAGAACCATTCCTTGGGAAGCAGTTCCAGAGAGGAAACTTCCAGAGGGAGCAGTTCCAGGAAGAACCATTCCTTGGGAAGCAGTTTCAGAGAGGAAACTTTCCAAGGGAGCAATTCCAGAGGGATCAGTTGCTAGAGGATCAGTTATTCCAGGATCAACCATTCATTGGGAACCACTTCCCAAGGGAGCAGCTCCCTGATGAGCAGTTCCTGGCTGATCAGGCACCTGTGGAGCAAATGTCGTTCCTTGGGGACCAGCTTCCCGTGGATTTTAACCAGGATTACAACACTCCAGACAAGTTCCGGCATGGTTTTGAGACAAGGGACAGTTTTCTTGGAGGTCGGAATGGTCCGCTATATGATCTGGGTTACCAGATGTCCCTGAATGACCAGCAGCCTGACCTGGAGCCTAGAGGTTACACTGAGGGAGGCATGGTTTATCTGCCTGATAAGGGTGGGGCTGCCAAGAATGAGGGTGAGTATTAAAGTCAATTACAATTATCATATATTTATCAATTAGTCAACCAATCATAAAATTAATTAATTATGCAGCAAATAAATTGATAAATCCATCTATTGAATATAGGTAATAATATAGGATAAATAATATATTCACTATAAACTGGTAATAACCTCATAGTAATACAGAATAATAATAATATATTATTGTGCAATCAATCAATAATATTATTTTATGTATTATTGCTATGGTATATGAATCTTTCATTCATGATAACTTGAGATTGAATTACGGAATTGTGGTAATTACGGTTAGGGTAGGCCTATGTCAGAGCTCCCAAAAAACAGATCCTATAGTAAAGCTCTATTATCTTTAGGTATAGGTTTTTCAGTGATTGCCTTTTCAGTATATCAGGTTTCAATGCTTCCAGTAAAGTACAGCTTAAATAATAATAGGCTAGATAAAAAAAATCTATTTGTTTTGGTTTTTAGAAGAAGCAGAGGAAGAAGCCCTCTCTCAAATCCTGAGCGATCTGGACCCAGCCATGGGTTGGGGCTTCAAACGTAGAGAACGGCTGGATGTGAAAAAACCTGGACCTTTCTTCAGCACTAACAACTATGCTTTCAAGGTTAGTAGGATTGGTAATTGAATAGGAAAATTAAACTTGAGATTCAGGGGTATCTTAAGGACGTCTATTTCCTGTCATAAAATATACAGTTGGGGTCCACATGCACTGTCAGTGGGTTACATCACGTACAAGAGACAGACAAAACCGCTCAACCTTTTGGTGTCAGGTATTGGTTACAGAAAAAAAGAAAAATAAATACAAATAACTCGAATAGTAAGGTGATAAATTCAATAAATATTAGAAAAATAATACATTAAAAAAGGTAAATATATAATAAACCAAAAACTTTAAACTCAGGGCTATTTAAAATAATTGATAGATAAAATGATAGATAAATTAATAGATGATGATATTATTTTATTCATATTGAAAATGGGCTAGAGCTTGAAACATGTCTGTGTAAAAATAATAATTTTAAAGTTTATAAAGGGTATTTGATTTATTTTATCCTATCTATCAAAACCTACTTATGATAAATTCAATATTCTAAAAATACAGAGAATTCAAATACTAATGGGAAGAGTTTCCTATATTATGTTATAACAGTGGATATCTAGTAATAGATACAATAATTATAATTGATATGCATATGCAATCACCTATTACTATATATTTTTCAATTAATGAAGATCAAAGTATCATTATATAGTACATTACACTACAAGCACAGAAAGTAGGTGTTTACGGTATGAGGATAGTTTCCCGGGTGAGGCTTGCCAAGCCCGGGAATATGTTATCCAAATACTGTAAACACCTTTCTGTGTGAGTTGAGTACGATACTTTTCGCCACACTGCGAGAATAAGAATAATAAATATTGTATAAGAATGTTTGCGGCGATCGCTGATTTGAACTGAAGTAGGCTACGGCGGCTTGAGAAGCAGAAAGCAGTGCATTGTTGCCCAATCTAGTGGCCAGATAGGTAACTACCAGTCTCTTTCTGTGCACTAGCTCAGAAAGAGCTAGTAGCAAAACCGCCTGTAAATGGCGTCTTTCAAATCTCTTTAGTGCACAGAAAACAGCTGCTTTCTGTGTAGTGTGGCGAAAAAATATTTTTATTAAATACTTTGATCTTCATTAATTGAAAGTTTTAATAATAGCCTACAGTAGCCTTATAAGAGAAAATAAGTAGGCCTATATATTACTTGTCCAACTTACATATTTTATTTTCATTGAATTCAGTCACAGAGAGAAGTGAATTTCTAGGTAGAGTATCTACTGTATCTCCAGATATATACTGGATTTATATATACTAGGTATATATATCTACTGGATTTTTTCTCTGAGAGTGATGCCCACTCTAGGGCTTGTGCTAGGGTAATGATGATTAGAGATGACATTTAATTTTTAGTTGGTCAGGACCGACGGCTTAATTTACCTCCACTGTGATTTTGTTATTTTATTTTTTTATTTTTTCAGACGGATGATGAGCAAAAAATGAAGAAAGCTGATACAAAGCAAGATGAATCATCAGGTAAAAGTAAAACTTTGCCAATGAAAAGTTCAATAGAACTTTCCATTAATGCATTTCATATTATATTAATATTCAAGATAGCATTTTATTCTTTTCTATTGAATTCCATATTATAGAAAAATATAAATACATTTCATGATATTAATATTTGAGGTATCATATTCTTTTCCATCTAATAAATAATATGGCTACCTGAAATATAACTTTGACCTCATCCTAAATAGGCATAAATAATCATAGTAGAAAATTGAAAATTTATTTCGTTTAATAGATGACAGATTTCTCAAATATGCCTCATTTACAATAAAATAATTAGAAAGAAATTACAGAAATAAGAAAAAACAAATTTAATACAAATAACTTAAATAGTATGGTGGTACAATATATTAATAGTATTGAATAAATGAATATAAATAATAATTTAATAAAAAAATAAAATACTATTGAGAAATTCAAAATTCCAAAAATACAAAGAATTCAAATAGGTACTCATGGAAAATGTTTGCTTTATTATGTTATAACAGTGGATCACTGGCGGCTCGTGCCCACGAAACAGGTGAAGTGCTATACAGTGAGAAAAACGGGCACTTCACCTGTTTCGTGGGTAAGAACCGCCAGTGCAGTGGATAACTAGTAATAGAGTTCTATGAAATTTTGTTAACAGATGAATTAAAGTATTTTGAAAATAATTGAAGTCTAACATAAAATACAAAGTTCAAAATCATTAATATCATTGATGGATCATAGTTTTTTTAATGAATTACCATAACACTGAACATTATTATAATTTTTCTGTTTTTATAAGTAGGCTAAGCAATAATACCCATGTTTTAATCATGATATGCGTTTTTCCTCACGACATATTGGAAAATTGGAGTGGAATTCAATAATTTTCTCATTTTTCAGATGAAAATAAAGATAAGGAAGCATTATCTAAAGAAATGCTACAAGAAGAGCTAATGGGATCCAATGCTATAGCTCAGCGCTTGTATAAGTTGCCTGATGTAAGTCTTATTATATTTTTTTAGATTTATTTTTTAATAATATATTGAAATTAGATACTTGGCAACCAACTTTTATGTTGGTGAAATAATAATTTTGGTACTTCCATGAAACCTATTGGAAATTGTAAAATTATAGGATAACCTACTAGAAATTATTATGAAATTGTTTATTCACCCGTATTAACAATAGTAGGTCTACCTAGTTAACTACTATATAATTTCAGTTCAAGCCATAAGCTGACTTGAATAAAACACAATGCAGAAAATGTTAAGCCTGTCCAAGCAAAGAAGACATTCTGGCTAGATGGGGAAATGACTCCAGCGCTATAAATATTATTTTAAAAAATTATAAATATGGTCTCATTGTTGGAAACATTCCAATCTACAATTTGAGACCAAATTTATAATTTTTAACAAATATTGATCGAGCTGGAGTCATTTCCCCACCTTTCTAGAGTGTCTTCTTTGCTTGGACAGACTATATATTCATTAATTTATAGTACCTACTTCTGTTGCAAGAAGTATGTTTCGGATGGAAACGGTAAGCCGTCGGTCCCGGCTGCCTAAAATCAGTCGTTAAGTGATGTCAGAGGCCCTGAAATTGATCAGGAGCGACCTGAGAACTCTGACACCAGACCTGAGCCAGCCAGGTTACACAAATATTATTATTATTAAAAGAAGTATGGATAACATTATATCCAATTAAACATTTCTCACTATTAGAATGAATTAGCCTTAAGGCTGAGGCCGCGCTGCCGGTGGGTAGAGCGTGGTGGGTGGAGGGTAGTTGGTAAATCTAAAGAACATACACACCATCCACAGTATTACATTGTATGAATGGTATGGCGTCATACTGTTTTTTGAGGTTATGTTGTCCATATTTAAGAATTTCAAGATGGCGGCTGAACACATACTATATTCAAACGATGTATTACTGTGGTTGTTGTGTATGTTCTATGGATTTACCAACTACCCTCCGCCCTCCACGCTCTACCCATCGGCAGTGCGGCCTCAGCCTAAAAGTTTGGCAGATTCCTCCTTAAGCACTGTATATAAGTTTTCTTGTTCTGCGATCTAATATTTACAAGAGGAATCTCACTAGAAGCTTTTTTAAATTTTGATAAACAATTTCATGTTGATGGATCAATTTTGTTTTATGATATAGTTTTTACGTCCAAAAATTTTACCAAAATTTCTACAAATTTTATTGTAACATTTTTCTTATAAATGTAAATTTTCTTGTTCTAGGATCTGGTTTCCATCCCTAATAAGAAAGAGTTACCAAAGGAAGACCACCTAGATCCAGCTCAATATGATGTGGTGGACACTAACTATGCTTACATTGGATTTCAGGATAGGTGAGATATATGTTGAATTCATTGAAAATAGTTTAAACTGATATGAAAATACACTTTTGAAGTAGAAATTTGTTTATCTCTTATTTGTAGTAACTTTAGAGAAACACGAATAAAACTTGTGATGTGTACCGTATTTATTCTTTTTCTGTTTTAACTTAAGAGTGGTTGGTGGTGGATGGCAAACTGCCGAACGGCAAAATCAAGCCCCATAAGAACAATGTAATTTTTATCAATCTCTTGGAGCAGATAGAGCCTCTATTTATGGACAGGATTTCACGATCTTTATCTCATTGGAAATAGATTTTTATTCTCCAGGGGCTTTATTTTTTACTTTTTCGATTTTTAGTTTATTTTAATAATAATTATAGCATTATTAATTAACTAAAAAAGTATTGAACTCTAATCATTGAAATGAACTTGAAATCGAGAAAGTAACGCCCCCGGAGAATTAAATTCTCTTTCCACAGTGAGATAAAGAACGTGAAATTCTGTCCACAAATAGAGGCTCTATCTGCTCCAAGAGATTGATAAAAATTACATTGTTCTTATGGGGCTTGATTTTGCCATTCGACAGTTTGCCGTCCACTACCACCCACTCTTAAGTTAGAGCAGAAAAAGAATAAATACGGTACACATCACAAGTTTTATTCGTGTTTCTCTTCATTTTAAAAACAATTTCGGCTGAAGAAGAAATTTGTACTTGTAACCTCAAATGTTGGACTATATTTGAATGAAAATTGTGTTTTGAAATACCAAGGGTATTCCTGTTCTTTCAACCGATGTGTGTTTTTCCAATAGATAAATAAATAATAATAATAAATAATTTATGATGTACAATTGATACCTATTTATCAAGATCATGTAGGGTATAGTTCAAGTCTTAACCGGGGCAAAATTCTTTGACAACAGCATAATCACATAAATGCGTCTTCTCCTTCTTTCGATCGTTTGGAGCTCTGGAGGGTGCAATAACCGTTGCTCCCGAATACCTAAAAAGCAATCGTCATCTCTCATCATCATCCCTCCCATTACCTACGAACAAGCATGAGAGCTCATGTGGGCTTCCCCCTCAGAAAAAAATATTTTTATACTAAAAGCAGACGTTATTTCTCATCATCATCCCTCTCATTACTCACGCACAAGCTTATGAACTCATATAGGCTTCACCCTCAGAAAATTATTTTTACCGAACACTAAAAGAAGTCGTTATCTCTCATGTCATCACTCCTCCCATTAACCACGCACACATGCTTAGAGCATGCATGTATGGGCATTACTCTCAGAAATAATTTTATTTTTATTCACACTTTTTTAGAGATGTTGTGGAACTTATTCATAATTTATGTAAGTGAAAACAAAGGTTGTCAGATAGAACCAAAAAGTTTATTCAAGTTTATAAGTTCATCAATTATTCTCATCCATTCAAAACTGATGATGAAGATGCCCTGAGCATTAAAACTTAAGTATAGTTTTTAAATAAACTTTGTGGACCTGACAACCTTTGTTTTCACATACATAAATAATTTTTTGGCTGAATACAGCGAAGTCTTAATTATCATGTGAATTACTTCATAGAGATAGCTTTTCTATAAATTTTTCTTTTCATGCCTAGGGCTATTATCAATGTATTTCCATAAATAAAACTCGAAATCGTAGTATCAACCCTTTCAGTATTATTTAATTATTTTTTACTTAAAATTATTTTCATTATTTTTACAGTGTTAGAGAGTGGAAAGATGGTAAGCGTATAGTTGAAGCAGTTGCCAAACTACTCCGTATACCTCCTGATACTTTCACTAATATCAGGTGAGTTGAAAATATTCAAATTTGAAAACTCATTCATTTTGAAAATATTTTGAAAAATAACAAAGTTTACTACAGAAAACGCCTTAAGGTGGGGTGGTAGTGGACGGCAAACTGCCTAACGGCAAAATCAAGCCCCATAAGAACAATGTAATTTTTATCAATCTCTGGGAGCAGATAGAGCCTCTATTTATGGACAGAATTTCACGTTCTTTTTGTCATTTGAAAAAGAATTCAATTCTCCAGGGTCATGACTTTTTACTTTTTCGATTTTAATATTATTTCAATAATTAGAGTTTAATACTTTTTTAGTTAATCAATTATACGATAATTATTAAAATAAACTAAAAATCGAAAAAGTAAAAAGTCACACACCTGAAGAATTTAATTCTCTCTCCAATGACATGAAGAAATTGAAATTCTGTCCATAAATAGAGGCTCTATCTGCTCCCAGAGATTGATAAAAATTGTATTGTTCTTATGGGACATAATTCTGCCGTTCAGCAGTTTGCCGACTACTACTACCCACTCTTAAATTCAGATAATTCGTTTTGAATGATTTTGAAGTGAACCTTAAACTCATAATATGACCTTTCAAAGTCGATTTATTATTTGATTCACTTGGATATTAATTGTATTTATTTATTTTCAGAGTCGACAGGAATGAAGTTACATTCAAAGTAAGCCCAAAACATCATACTCCAGGGATAAACGCATCTGAAGTTGCAAGGATGATTGGTAAGATAACGGAACGTTGAAGTATAGTCTTTCCAAGCAAAGAAGACATTTTGAGAAAATAGAGTTATGTCATTTAAAACCCCACAAGAATAGAATTTGAACTCACATTTATAATACTAGGGAAGCGCATGCGGAGGCAGCCGCAAATTGAGCGGAGTGAACTTTCTTTTTGTCAAAAAGTTATTATTCCTCGAGTACACAATTTCTGAAAATGTTCTATAGCCTATAACCTGGTCGTCTATGTCTACTATCACCATGACAAGTTTCAATAAAATCGGTCAAGCGGTTCCGGAGGAGTAGCATTACAAAGAGTGACTTTCCTGATCCATTAGAACTTTGCTCCGCCCTTGGATCAGATCCACTCAATCGTAGAACTTTCATTATAATATAAGGCCTTAAAAGTGGCAACTATATGTGTGTAGATGAGGGTATTGGGTTCATTTAAAAGCATTGAGATTATTTTTCAATCAAGATGTTTTATCAGATGGGTTTTTTGTGTACGTTCTCAAATTTGATTTGCTACAAATAATAGCTATCTTTAGACATAAATGTCTATTTTCAATCTTTTCTGCTTGTCTCTTTGACGATATCACGAACTAGTACAGAGAACACAAAAGAAACTCTATAAAAGTTTCATGAAATTATACTCAAAATAAAGAAAAACAACATGCATGATCTGTACATACTCGTAATGTACGAGTATGTACTGTAATACGGGGTGTTTCAGGAGGAATGTGCAATACTTCTCAGGCTGATTCCTTACACCAAGTAGACAAAAAAGTTCCATGGGACCAACCCCCAAAAACGCTTTGTTACCGAGATAACAATGGCGGAAAATTGAGATTTTTTAAAATATATTAATTTTTCTAATTTTTTAGAAGCTTTAGTGAGGTTCTAAAATGATCAATTCCTATGTAGAATTAGCTGAGGACTTCAATGGAACCAGTTCCAAGAATTTAACTTGAACATTAATAGAGATAATTGGGAAAATATGCTAGAAAACTCCATTTTTTCAACAATAAGGGCTATATAGTTAAATGACGACGATTGTGTAAATCTTACCCAAATCTCAGAAATAGCGATCGAAAATCGCAAAAATGACAAACATAGCACAAGTGATGAGTTTGCATTTAGTAGCGATTTTTGATCACCATTTCTGAGATTTGGGTAAGATTTACACAATCGCCGCCATTTAACTTTTTCTTTAGAATCTGACCCTCTTGAACTTCCATTAAGAAAAATACAATTTTATGATTCCTCATCCAGTATCCTTATAACCCTTATTGTTAAAAAAATGGCGTTCTCTAGCATATTTTTCCAATTATCTCAATAACCTTTGAAGGTACAAACTTGGAACTGGTTTCATTGAACTCCTCAGCTAATTTCACATAGAAATTGATCATGTTAGAACCTCACCAAAGCCTCTAAAAAATTAAAAAAATTAATATATTTTGAAAAATTTCAATTTTCCGCCATTGCTATCTTGGTAACAAAGCGTTTTTGGGGGTTGGTCCCATGAAACTTTTTTGTCTACTTGGTGTGAGGAATCAGCCTGAGAAGTATTGCACATTCCTCCTGAAACACTCTGTATATGTATGTACTTTAATACTCGTATGTGCTCAATGTCACACCTATCAAAAACACACCTAAAACACCTATATACCTTTTTTCCAATAAAATATGCGCGTGATCCCTACTATATGTATACCAGGGCTTTATTAGGACCCTTTATATGTGATATTCGCATTATATCATATTCTCTATATATCATATTCCCATTGATTTTTTCATTTTTCTTCATTTGAAATTTAGCATAGGCCTACACTCTGAACCTAAAGATAGCATTTCAAATTTCTGTTTACAGTGAACATCAAAGATCGTCTAAAGAAAGAGACAGGAGTTACTGTAACCACTGCTGGAGTGGGAGATAAGGTAATGATAATTATTGAATCAATTTTATACTTTTAGATATTTCATATATTTTTTATCATTTTATATGCTACTAATTTATTTTTCATTTTATTTGTACTTTATAATCATACTTATACATAAATTATTTGAATATTTAAAACATTCATCTACAGAATAAATAAATAATTATCATTTTTTCATCATACATCACTCTTTACTCGGTATCCATTTATGCACTTATTTTGTAGTACAAAAAACCTGAATTTGGAAAAAGATTTTGGTAAAATATTTGATTCAGTATTCTAGACAAAAATGCATCTCGACACATAGACTCTATAATTATAGTGAGATGCTACCATACATGATACCTAGTTGGCTTATTTAGTAAAGTAGTACAGGTAAGAATAGATAACTTCTCATATTGTAATAATGTTTTTATATGCTTGAGCATATATGCCTCTAAACAAATGTTAAATGACAGGGAAACAATATATAAAAAATAGACTTCCAATATTATTGATAACTAGCCGGCAGGCTCGCTTCGCTCGCCTTCTCCGCCTAGCCAGGGGGCTCCGCCCCCTGGACCCCCAAAAATATCAGCAGTGTCAGTGAGTCAAACAGTCTCGCTTCGCTCGCCTGCATAACCTCTGTCAGTGTAAGCTGAGACAAACAGGCTTGCTTCGCTTGCCTGCAAATTCGGCTCAGAAAAGATTCAAAATTCATTAAACACAGCATTTCTAGACCTAATCTGGACCTGTTTATCAAATTCCAACATTTTCTACCTATTTATTCTCGAAAAATCCAAGAAAAGCTCCGAAAATTCCGAAAAATAGTAAATCTGAGCAAAGCTCCAAAAATTCAAAAAAAAATTGTAAAACGCTAATATCAAGCGTAACCTCAGGAAGTATATCGGTTTTAGTTTGAAACTTGATACAATACCTTCCAAATTAATTCATCTATAATATCGCTGATCCATTGAATTTACAGTTAGGATTGGTCGTATCAAGGCGGAAGATATGCAACCCGCAACACATCTACAATTTTGAAAACCTTATTACTGGCGTAATCTTGAACGGATTGCAAAAATATTTTTAAACAAAATTTCTAGACCTCATTTGAACCTACCCACCAAATATCAACATTTTCTACTGATTGGTTCTGGGAAAAATGAGGAAAACGCCGAAAAACTCAAGAAAAACTAAAATATTTGGCGTATCCTTGAAAAGTTTTTAAAATCCTTTCTTATCGCGCGTCTAAACGTACAACTGAACATGCCTGCCAAATTTGAACGTATTCGCTTCAGTGGATTTTCAGTTCTGGTGATGAATGAATCAGTCAGTGAATGAATCAGTCAGTCAGTCAGTGCCATTTCGCTTATGAAACGATATAGCTATATAGACTATTGCTAGTAGTCTGTTAAAGCAGACATTCTGGCAAGATGGGAGAATGACTCCAACTGGGTGAATATTGATTGAAAACTTATAAAGCTGTTCTCAAATTGAAGGAAACATTCTGATCTACAATTGGAGAACAAATTTATCAATTTTAAACCATTATTGATCGAGCTGGTGTCATTTTTGTATCTTGTCAGAATTTCTTCTTTGCTTGGCCAGTCAATATTTCGGTAGTCTACATTCTACAAACGAATTTGAAATGAGTTTTACAATCATAAATTGCTGTTGCCAAATGCAACTTAGCCAACTTTTAAAAGATTTTTTAAATTCTGATTTGAAAAAGTAGGATTTTGGAAAGAGAAAGAGAGAGAGAGAGCGTGAGGGGGGAGTCAGATAAGGTAGAGAAAGAGTACTTTTGATACATTACTTGAATTCTCTTCAAAAATTTAGATTGTAGTAGTTATTGAACTAGTTATGTGTTATTAATTGCAGTTAATTTGGCTTAATTTTCAAACCAATTATTCCAGCTGAGTTTTTCGATCGTGAACTGTTGCAGAATTCATTCAGTTCAACTTTTCTACGTCAGATAGTTGTTTGAACAAAGGTTAAGCAGATTTGGAAGCTATATAGTCTATCCAAGCAAAGAAGACATTCTGGCAAGATAGGAAAATTACTCCAACTGAATCAATACTGGTTCAAAAATGATAAATTTATTCTCAAATTGTATAAAAATTTCTGATCTACAATTTGAGACCAAATTTATAATTTTTGAACCAATATTGAGTGAGCTGGAGTCATTTTCCCATCTTGCCAGAATGTCTTCTTTGCTTGGACAGACTAGGAGTGCGTTTACAGAGCTGTAACTTATGTTTATACAGTTGTTGATAGGAACAATGAAGAATGAAGTGGAAAAAAGGAGAGGAAGAGTGTGAGAGGGAAAGAGAGAGAGAGTAAGAAAGAGAGAGAAATAAAGAGAAAGAGAGAGAGAATGAGAAAGAGAGAGAAATAAAGAGATAGAGAGAATAAGAAAGAGAGAGAAATAAAGAGAAAGAGAGAGAGAAATAAAGAGAAAGAGAGAGAGAGAGAATAAGAAAGAGAGAGAAATGAAAAATCAGGAGGAAAAGAGATTCAATCATTCTGTTATTTCTGAAGATTATACAATATATATAATTTACGTTGATTATTTACAATTTTCAAGTAATTTTCACTACTTATTGATTAATTATACATTAGAAGCCCTTATAACAAAGTAAACATTCATAATTTATAAATAAAATCGAAAAATCAAATAAGTTACCCTTTTTTAAAACTATAAAAGTATTATTTTTTAATTAATAATTTTATTTCTTAAAGTAGTATTCATTAGTTTAAAAAAAGAGTATTTGATTTTTTCATTTCATTTATCAATCGGTTTAAATACCCTAAGTTCAAAGTTTAATTTTGAACATCTATATCTATAAAAGCGAAATGGCACTGACTGACTGACTGATTCATTCATTCATTCATTCATCAGCAGAACTAAAAATCTACAGAACCGAATGCGTTCAAATTTGGCAGGCATGTTAAGTTGGACGTTCAGACGCGCTCTAAGAAAGGATTTTTGAAACTTCATGAAGATACGCCAAATATTTAAGTTTTTCTATAGTTTTTCAGCGTTTTCTCAATTTTTTCGAGAATCAATCGGTAGAAAATATTGATATTTGGTGAGAAGGTTCATATAAGGTCTAGAAATGTTGTGTTGAAATATTTTTGAAATCCGTTCAAGAGTACGCCAGTAATCACTTTTTCAAAATTGTAAATATATTGCGGGTTGCATATCTTCCGCCTTGAAAAGACCAATCCTTTCTGTAAAATCTATGGTTAAGTGAGATTATAGATGAACTAATTTAGAAGATATTGAATCAAGTTTCAAACTATGTTCGATATACTCCCCAAGGTTACGCTTAATATACACGTTCAACTATTTTTCGGAGCTTTTCTCACATTTTTCGAGACATTTCGAACATTTATTATATAGTTATATGGATAGAGTTGTGATGGCTAGACATTGCAGCTAGAGCCGGACAGCTCGAGCTGCACAGATATAGAGCCACGACAGCTCGAGCTGCCGCTTGGGAATGATACCTCTATATAGTCTGTCCAAGCAAAGAAGACCCTCTGGCAAGATGAGAAAATGACTCCAGCTCAATCAATATTAGTTCAAAAATTATGAATTTGGTCTCAAATTGTAGATCATAATGTTACCTACGATTGAGACCAAATCAATTATTTTTGGACCAATATTGAGCGAGCTGGAGTCATTTTCTCATCTTGCCAGAGGGTCTTCTCTGCTTGGACAGACTATACATGAAATAATGTGTGGATTGAACTTGTAAAAAGAGAAAATGGAATGAAGCGGAGATGAGAGATAACTGGTGGGGAAGAGAAGGAAGAGAGAAGAGTGAATGTGGGAGAAGAAAGAGAAGAAGATAGGGAGAGAGAGAGAGAAAGAGATAGCACCTTTGTCAGCAGATATTGACTTTGATTCTTTTCATAGTTGGAGTTCATGTAAAGCAGCTGAAATAATTTCAGAGCTACTTTTCAGTTAGTGTTATTTTATTAGAAAATCATTGTCAAATCTCTTGTAAAATATGTGAAAATGCGATAAAAAATGTGTGAATATTTGTGATAAATATGGGTTAAAAAATATTGTGAATATTTGTGATAAATGTGGGTTAAAATATTGTGAATATTTGTGATAAATATGGGTTGAAAAATATTGTTAATATTTGTGATAAATATGGGTTAAAATATTGTGAATATTTGTGATAAATATGGGTTAAAATATTGTGAATATTTGTGATAAATATGGGTTAAAATATTGTGAATATTTGTGATAAATATGGGTTAAAATATTGTGAATATTTGTGATAAATATGGGTTAAAATATTGTGAATATTCTGTATTAAGTTTGATTTTTCCAGTGAATGTACCGGAGATATGATTTTTGACAACAGAAAAAAATTGAGTGAATTCTCTCTCACAGACTTATATTGATAACTAAACTTTTGATAATTGAATACTACAGTGTATAAATATCTTCTCTATATAAAATAGTATTTACTTCTGAAACTGTATAATCATAATATTCAATATTTATGTTATGATTATACAGTTTTTGTATGTAGTATTATATATAAATAGACTACTTTGAATTGAAAAGTGAAGGAAAGTATTATATTGGAATAAATTGATAGTGAATATACATATTGAAATATATACATATAGTGAATATAGTGTATTATTCTATGTATGCTTGAATGATACTAGAGAGAGTAACATGTAACTTAATTTCTGTATTTTCAATTCCCAACTGTTCCAAAAATTCACGAAATTATATCAAGTGAATCAATTTTTTTGGATTTTCCTATCTCTGTGAAGAATATTGTGTTTATTTATCAAAATTGACATTGAAAAATTGTGTTATAAATGATGGAAGATCTAGTATACTCTGTAAGGGTGAGTTCCAGTACATGAGATATATCTGGTCTGTCCAAGCAAAGAAGACATTATGCCAAGATGAAAAAATGACCTCAGCTCAGTCAGTATTTGTTCAAAAATATTATAAATGTGGTCTTAATAGTATATCGAATTGTTTCCTACAATTTGAGATCAAATTGATAATTTATGAACCGTTGTTCAGAAATTATGAATTTGGTCTCAAAATCATTGTAGAAACATTCTGATCTACAATTTGAGAGCGAATGTATGATTGATTTTTGAACCAATATTAATTCACTGAGCTGGAGTCCTTTTCCCATCTTGCCAGAATGTCTTCTTTGCTTGGACAGTCGACTAAAATATTATGATTATTTTTCTTCCTCTTTGGTTCTTCACTGTTATTCTGTGTCTCAGTTCTTTCCTTTTTCTTTTTCTTTTTCTTTTACTTTTACTTTTTCTTTTTCTTTTTCTTTTTCTTTTTCTTTTTCTTTTTCTTTTTCTGTTTCTTTTTCTTTTTCTTTTTTCTTCTTCTTTTTCTTCTTTTTCTTCTTCTTCTTCTTCTTCTTCTTCTTCTTCTTCTTCTTCTTCTTCTTCTTCTTCTCCTTTCTTCATCTTCTTCTTCTTCTACTCCTTTCTTCATCTTTTTCTTCCATTTTCGAGCTCTTTTCCTCTTTCTCTTCCTCTCCGTCTTTTCCTCGCTCTTCCTCATCCTCTTCTTCCTTATCCTCTTTCTCTCCACCTCCTTCTTCCTACATATTCTTCTTATTTTTTGTCCTCCCCAATGATTTGGGGAAGATCAAAATTTTCAATCATAGCTTTTTTTCAATTTCGGATAAGTGTAGAAATACTTTTTGTACTTTGCCTGTGTTTTTATAGTCTGTCCAAGCAAAGAAGACCTTCTTGCAAGATGAAAAAATGACTCAAGGTCGGTCAAAATTGCTTCATAAATTATTAATTTTTACTCAAATTGTAGGAAACAATTTGACTCACTATTAAGACCAAATTATAATTATTCTTGACCGAGCTTGAGTCATTTTCCCATCTTGCCAGAGGGTCTTCTTTGCTTGGACATACTATGAAATAAATGATTACAGTGGAACTTTGATAATTCGTACGTCATAACATCATCAGTAGGTATTCATACTATCTGTAACACTGATATTTTTTGTAAATATGTCATTTTTCATGAATAAACAAATTTCAATCTTCCCTATAGTCGGCGCAATCTAAGTTGACGAAAACACCCTCCACCCGAGAAATAGCTACGTTGCCAGATTATGTAAAATTGGAATATCTTCAAATTCGCGATTGAACCCTATATCTAGACGCAGAATTTTATCCTTCATATGCCAGTAGTATTAAAAAAGTTCCTGGGTAGAAGGATTCAAAGGAAATTCGATTTTTTTGAAAAATCACGAAAATATTACTTTTTTTGTATATCACTTCTCTCACAATCATGGGTTGTAGTAAAAATTAAGTTTTTTCATATCAAAATGACAAGGAGAATTCGAGCTTTCTAATGGTTTCTGAATTTTTTAAATCCGACAAATAATTATGTTTCAATTAATGAATATGTTTGTCAATGTCGAGTCAACTCCATCAGAAAACATGAAATTTTCGATGATCTAGAAACTTGTTTGTTTGAGAAGATAAGTGGGTGGTGAAAGCGAGAAAGTTGTTAAAACAATCGAAATTATTTTTTCAAATGTCGAAAATAGTCGGAAAATCGTAATTTGGCCTCTTAAGAGTTTCAAAGTAAGGAGAGCGGTATATGCATGAATCATTGTATGTTGAAGATTGGAGTTATTGAAGCTAATCGACTTGGATATTTGAGCTGCGAACAGCTGGTTTATCATAAAAATAGTGAGTTTTACAACACCGCGTGATTTTTCTGAAGCTACACTGTCACTTTTAACATTCAGTTGAATGTGTTTGCCTTAGGAGAAGTTTCAATTTCACGCAAAATGACAACGTAGCTATTTCTCGGGTGGAGGGGGTTTTTGTCAACTTAGATTGCGCCGACTATAATTCGTACAAAAGCTTTGATCCCATGAACTACGAATTATTGAGGTTTCAATGTACATTAATTTTATACTTATGATTTCAGGCTAAACTCCCAACAATCATGAGCCTAGTATCAGAGGCAGACCACAATCTCTACGTGTTCTCCTTCATCCTGATTGGTGTGGTGGGAGCTGTAGTGATATCAGCTGCTGCTCTGTATGTCATCAGACGCCATGCAGCTTCTAGAGAAAAATTGCAGAATCTCACAGCACCAGACACTGAGGCTAGCAAGGATTATCAGGTGAAAACACAAATTTATTTCCAAAAATAGAAATATAGTACTAAAAATAGGAATTTTGATACTAAAAAAAATAGGAATATCGATATCAAGTTCAAAACATTAGAGTTATGAACGCGTTTTTATCTTAAATAGCTGGCAGGCTCGCTTTGCTCGTCTTCTCCGCCTAACCAGGGGGCTCCGCCCTCTGGACCCCCGACAGTATTGGCAGTGTAAGTGAGTCAAACAGGCTCGCTTCGCTCGCCTGCAAATTTCGTTCAGAAGGAATTCGAAATGTATTGAACACAGTATTTTTAGACCTAATCGGGACCTGTTCACCAAATTTCAACATTTTCTGCCAATTTGTTCTCGAAAGATCTAAGAAAAACTGCGAAAATTCCGAAAAATAGTAAAACGCTAATATCAAGCATAACCTTGGAAAGTATATCGGACATAGTTTAAAACTTGATTCAATATCTTCTAAATTAGTTCATCCATAATCTTGCTAAATCATTGAATTTACAGTAAGGATTGGAAGGAAGGTATATTTGTATCAAGGCGGAAGGTATGCAACCCGCAATACATTTACAATTTTGAAAAAGTGATTACTGGCGTACTCTTGAACAGTTTTCATAGTATATTACATAATGAGTGTGGAAAAGTCTTTTTTACATACAAATAATAATGTTCTCCAAACGAGCCATAGGTGAGTTTGGAAAATAATTATGAGTTGGTAAACTTTTCCACACAAATTATGTACATTTTTTTGTCATACAGACTGAGAAGAATTTATTAAAACCTCAAACAACATAAAACATTGACTGAAGCCAACATAACCTCAACACAACACTAGCACAAACGCACACAGTAAACGGTCATGGCGACTCATTCAACTTGTTCATTCATATGTTGGAGCTTGGAAAAAACAGCTGGGCTAGATTTTCAGTGCTGTAATTATCATTGTACGTGATGATGACTAGTGCTGTAATAATCATCAAAATGATTATTCCCGCATTCAGAACAGCTGATCTTTGATTCTCCTGTAAACGGCAATTTTCCAAATGCAGATTTAGCTTGGAAAGCTGTGTATTACATATGAGTATGGCAAAAAAAAATATTTCAACGCAACATTTCTAGACCTCATCTGAACCTGCTCACAAAATATAAACATTTTCTACCGATTGGTTCTCAAAAAAATAAGAAAACACTGAAAAACTCAAATATTTAGTGTATCCTTATGAAGTTTCAAAAATCTTTTCTTATCATGCGTCTAAACGCCCAACTGAACATGCCTGCCAAATTTCAACGCATTTGGTTCAGTGGTTTTTCAGTTCTGGTGATGAATGGATAAATGAATCAGTGCCATTTTGTTTTTATAGATATAGATACACTACATAATTAGATACAACGCACTCTCAGTTTACAGAGTGAATTCCAAACTGTTCAAATTTTTAAATTGAATTTCTTTATTTACAGGAACTCTGCCGTGCCCGTATGGCAACCAAACCAGCTCAGGAAGCTTCCCCAGCTGCCCAGCGTATTGCCAGCCTATCAAGGGAATCTGATAACAGCCCTTCATCAAGGTCAAGCACTAGTTCATGGTATGCTCACTTTGTGTTGTATTCTTCTTTATCCAGTTCTTGAAGCTTGAAACCACCCAACAACAACTATACAGGCAACAGATAATATATGTTTATCAATGTTTTTTATCTATTTCTCTGTTTTGAAAATTGTTTGTTATTTGGTGTCTTTATCTATTCCATTTTTATCAAATTATTCAATGTTTGGTGTTTTTATCTATTTCTTTGTTTTTTTAAATGGTTGTTTGATGTTGATCTATCTCTCTGTTCTCAAAATTATTATAATTTGTTTAATGTTTTTATCCAAGGTAATTAGAAAAGAAAGGTATCAGTCATCAAAATCGTAGCCGGGAGAAAACTGTGAGTTCTGACGTCATCGGAACCACAGCTGTTAATCAAACCTAGCTGGCCCTAAAAGTTAGGAAATTCACAGCTATGGTTCCAATGACGTCAGAGTTCACGGTTTTCTCCCGGCTACGGTTAAAATGACTGTTATAGTCTGACCAAGCAAAGAAGAGCCTCTGGCATGATAGGAAAATGCCTCCATTCGGTCAATATTGGTTCGAAAATTATCAATTTGATCTCAAATTGTAGGAAACAATTTGATCTACTATTAAGACCACATTTATAATTTTTGAACAAATATTGACCAAGCTGGAGTCATTTTCCCATCTTGCCAGAGGCTCTACTTTGCTTGAACATACTATACCTCTCTATTCTAATTACCTTGATTTATCCTATCAATTTTGTCATTGATATTTTATGATATTCAACTTACATTTACATATATATGTTATGTTTTATCAAGCACCTATTGTTGGTATATGCTACAATATTTACTCTATCTTTGATGTTTACAGCATACAGTCAATATTATATTATTTCTTATTCATTCTGAATTTGATATTTTTGTCTTGTTGATTGTTCATTACAATATTTGTAAATTTTATTGATGTTTTTATTTTGATTTCACAATTTTTTATTGTTAATTTCAATAGTCCGAGTCTGATGTGTAGACAAACTCTGTGTTTTGTTAGTAGTTTTTATGGTTTTTTTATCTGTGTGTTTCCAATTGTGGATGATTCTATGTGTATTTTTGATTTTGAAGCATCTATCTTCATACTTTATATACAGACTTTATATCAAACATATTCAATATAGGTCTACTTCAGATTGAGCTCCAAGTTTAAAAGTTGGAAATTTTGGGCCCATTTGCAAAATATATACTGAAAGATCGCATCCACTGCCAGTTCAGATTGACAGTTCGGACTGTGACAGTCAATAACTGTGAGTAGGGGATGGGAAAACCGGCAGTCCAAAATAGCTGTAAACCGATCATTGGACTGTGGACTCTTAGCAATTAAACTTTCAGTCCAAACTGCCATAGTATAGTGGGAGGGCTCCCTAAGTCTTACCTGTGTCCAAAATTTGAACGTTGAAATTTGGATCTTTATATGGACTGTTTTCATATTGGCTAGATTTATGTCCTTGATACAAGAAAAAGCTGAAAGCTTACACTAATAAATTGCTAAATGTTCTAATAAATCATTGTTCCTAATAGGAATAGCCTACTACTAGAGTTGCATGGTAACATGTGCCTAATGCCACGTTTACACCGGAATATTAATATCATTTGTTGATAGCTTTTGCATAATAAGTTATATAATATACAGAGTGTTTCAGGAGGAATGTGCAATACTTCTCAGGCTGATTCCTTACACCAAGTAGACAAAAAAGTTTCATGGGACCAACCCCCAAAAACGCTTTGTTACTGAGATAACAATGGCGGAAAATTGAGATTTTTCAAAATATATTAATTGTTCTAATTTTTTAGAGGCTTTAGTGGGGTTTTAAAATGATCAATTCCTATGTAAAATTAGCTGAGGAATTCAATGAGACTAGTTCCAAGTTTGTAACTTGAACGGTTATTGAGGTAATTGGGAAAAATATGCTATAAAACGCCATTTTTTCAACAATAAGGGTTATAATTGGATAAGGATTCCACAATCGCCGCCATTTAACTTTTGATTTAGAATTCGACTCTCTTCAACTTCCATTTATATAAAATACAATTTTATGATTCTTTATTCAGTTATAACCCTTATTGTTGAAAAATGGCGTTTTCTAGCATATTTTTCCCAATTATCTCAATAACCATTAAAGTTACAAACAAACTGGTTTCATTGAATTCCTCAGCTAATTTTACATAGGAATTGATCATTTTAGAACCTCATTAAAGCCTCTAAAAAATTAGAAAAATTAATATATTTTGAAAAATCTTAATTTTCCGCCATTGTTATCTCGGTAACAGAGCGTTTTTAGGGGTTGGTCCCATGAAACTTTTTTGTCTACTTCGTGTAAGGAATCAGCCTGAGAAGTATTGCACATTCCTCCTGAAACACCCGGTATAAGTTTATATAAAAATACATTATTTACAAAAGTCATTAACAAATGTTATTACAATTCCGGTGTAAACGTGGCATAGGATGCAATAGAAACACACGGAGCTGTATAGAGCAAACGCACACTGGTCAGCTGATTCATATGATTTGCGTTGCTATGGCAACTACAAGTTTCTATTGCATCATGTGCCCGCGACTTGTAGTAATGGAATCCCAAGGTGTATAGAATAGTAGAGGTGGGGCAGAGTGAAGCAGCTGACTATGATACTGACATCATGGAGTTCCTCTTGTCAAAAATTTAGCATTGATTTCCCTATCCTTGACGAAAAATCGTACACTTTTTCCCAACTTACGAAATACAGAACTGTATAATAGATAAATTTCTCACATGAGCTTGTAGAGAATTCCAAGACCTACATTTTGAGTGATTTAAATCTAGATTTTACTGAAATTTAACATGAGAAAAAGTCTGTTAACGTTTCTTGGGAATGCTCTGCAGCTGAGCTAATGCAATATTATGAGTATCAATGTTAATATAAGATACATTTATAATAGCATTGCATTAACGCAGCTCCTGAGTATTCCTGAGACACGTTGATGGAATTTTTCTCATGTTAAATTTGAGTAACTAAAATATAAATTTAAATCACTCAAAATATAGGTCTTGGAATTCTCTACAATCTCATATAAGAAATTTATCTATTGAACAATTTTGTATTTTGTAAATTTGAAAAAACGTACAATTTTTTGTCAAGGATAGGGAAATCAATGCTAATTTTTTTACTAGAGGAACTCGGTGACGTCACTATCATAGCTTCCCCAGCCAGTTGTTTTTCAATCTGGCTCACCTCTACTATTATATACACCTTGATGGGAACCCACCCTTAGTAGACCTAATCTGTGCTATTATGAATAGTCTCTAATGTGTGCCTACCTCCTTTTAAGTCATTACAGAACTAAATGACTTTCAAATTATCATAAGGCATCTCCCAGTAGGCCTATCAGGAATTGGCAGGTGCACTAAGAAATTTTTGTATTTTAATAATGTAAAATAATTTTTTTCTTTCAACTATTTTAGGTGCGAGGAGCCAGCTCTAACCAATATGGATATTTCCACTGGACACATGGTTTTGGTAAGTTGATATATTCTATAAATAGAATCTGTAAAATATAAATTAACCCAGTAAAATGTAAATAAAATCTATAAAATATGAATTAAGCAATAATTTAAAAGTTATATGCTCAACAAAGAAGGATAGACCAACTGAATAATAATAATAGAATTTGTATAATATATACAAATATTTATATATTTGTATATATATTTAATATTTAAATATTTATATTTGTATAATATAAACTGTTAGCATTCTTTCTCCTTTCATTCGAAAGATATTTTAATAATTGAGAAATTTGCATTGCCCCAGTCTTCGTATAAATGACAAAAGTTTTCTCCGATTTCTCTACAATCTCAATTTCTTTTTTGAGAGAGATTACCTGCGTGAAGAGTATAATTTCTTGGTGATATTACTTGTAAGAATTACAAGTAAAGAATTATATTGGCAAAAATATTATTTTTTGTCATTATAAGGAAGGACCATCTTAATCATAGAACTTCTTGTAAAATAAGTGTTAACTGAATCTTTGGAACAACAATCTACATAATTATTTATTCAATGATACAAATATTATATCATTCTCATATAAATTAAAAAGACAATCTCCATAATTAACTATTTGATAATATAAATATTATATAATTTTAATAAAAAATCCAATAATTACATTATATATTATTGTGACAATTTGTATTTTTCAGTCTTACATGGAAGACCATCTGCGTAATAAGGATAGGCTTGAACAGGAATGGACTGCTCTATGTGCTTATGAAGCTGAACCATGTGCTAGCACTATTGCTCAGAGGGTAAGTTATAATATAGTTCTATAGTTATAATCAACATTTCTAAATTTCAGGAAATATTCAATACTGTATATAAAGTTACAGTGTCAGGTGTGATGTGATATTTATACATACTCAAGAAGAACAAATAGGGAAATTTAGGTTAGGAAATAACAGGGTTATGGATATCAATAACTAACAAAACCCTCCTTTGGGAGATTGACAATAGTAAAGATAGTCAGATAGACTTTTCCTGACTTCTCTGGAGGAATTGTGATTGTTTCATTACACTCTAAGTGATCAACTGCATGTTATTCAGAGGTGCTCTGCACCATCACTTGGTTTTGGAAACTGGCTTATGGTTGAGAGGATCAACGTGGAATTAATATGGAACTGGCAGCTAGCTGACAGGCCTAGGCCCTTTATGGGCTGTTAAGCTAATATGTTGTATGGTTTATATCCTATGCAAGAAAAAACAAATTAAAATTATTTCAATAATGAAATACCGTACCGGTACATCAGTTTAGAGCATTTTTCATGACTTACCTGAATTAGTTTAATGAATTCTGCATCTTTTCCAGCCGGAAAATGCTAGTAAGAACCGGTATGTGAATGCTCTACCCTACGACCATGCCCGGGTGATTTTGAATGAACTGTGCAACTTTGGAAATTCTGACTACATCAATGCATCTACTATTGTAAGTACTCTGGTAAATAGTCGCACTCAGTTGATATTCCTTCAAAATTTAAACTTTTCAATGCTGCCAGCAGTTTAATAACGAGAATAATAGTCACCATAACTATCTGTTTCTCATCAAATTTCACCAGCAATAGGTTTTCAGAAGTGATATATTTTACAATAAAATGTCCAGATCTACTCATGCGCTACTAGGCTACACTTGCTTCAGTCAATCATTTTGAAGGAATGTCAACTGTCCACTTCTCAAATTTGGATCAAAAATTTAGTTATTTATTATAAAGTTACAACATATACTTAATGGAAGATTGAAAATGATTACTCCCAAAACTGATCCTTTACCAATTCTTCATAATAAGTCCAAATATTTAGGTTATGCCCAAGGAACCTCCTTGGTTATGCCACTTCAGTTCATTCCATTTGACTCCAACAAATTTCCACACACAAGGAAAAACTAAACAAATTTTGAATTAAGACCCATATTAAGGTTCTCCCCACCAATAAAATCCACAGGATGATTCAAATAAGTCATAAACTTGAATTGTTTTGCAGCTTGGTTGGATATTTATGACAAGTTCATTGTTTTGTTAGTTTTACAAAATTGTTTTGACCTATGAGCTTATCTCACTTCAGACAAACACCTCCCACCACAAGTGCTGGCATGTTGTTGATTTGACATATAGTGTCTATATAAGACTCATTATGTGTCTACAATACAATCTCAACATTTTTTACTGCTAAATTAAGCTTGGCCAATGATGAAGAAGATTAGTTATAATGATGTAAACAAAGAAGACATTCTGGCAAGATGAGAAAATTTCTCCAGCTTGGTCAATATTGGTTCAAAAATTGTTAATTTGTTCTCAAATCTTGGAACAGAATTTTTTATACAATTTGAGATCAAATTTATTGTTTTTTTTTAACAATAAAAATATAGTGGCCAAGCTGGAGTCATTTTCCCATCTTGCCAGAATGTCTCTTTTGCTTGTCAAGACTCTTCCAAATCTTTCCATTTAACACAACTAGTGATTCATTATGTTGAGTTTCATTGCCACTTTGTTATATAAATTATTTCTCAACAATTTTTGTGTGTTTACTAGTTGGACCATGACCCCCGCAACCTAGCCTACATAGCGACCCAGAATCCACAATCCAACACTACTCCCCAGTCTATTATATTAACAAGTTTTGTGTGTTTTCTAGACGGACCATGACCCCCGCAACCCAGCCTACATAGCAACACAGGGCCCGCTATCCAACACTACTCCCGACCTGTGGCAGATGGTTTGGGAGCAGGGCTGCGTTGTCATGGTTATGCTGACACGGCTGGTGGAGAATGACGTCACCATGTGTCATCGCTATTGGCCAGAGGAGGGATCTGAACTGTATCACATCTATGAGGTACTAATTATAAATAATATTATTTTGATAACATATATAATATATCAATCATAATAATTATAAAGAAATAATATTATGACGAGAATAATTATAAACATTATTGCATGTGCATTTAATTTTGTTTATTTGTTTCATGAGGGTGAAGCCCACATGAGCTCATAGTCCTATCTAGCAAAGAAGACATACATATTCCTTCAAAAATGGCTGATGGAATTGAGTGTATTGTCTGTCCAAACAAAGAAGACATTCTGGGAAGATGGAAGCAAAATGACTCCAGCTCGGTCAATATTTGTTGAAAAAATTATGAATTTGGTCTTAAATTGCAGGGAACACTCTGATCTACAATTTGAGACCAAATTTATAATTTATGAACCAATATTGACCGAGCTGGAGTAATTTCCTCATCTTGCCACAATGTCATCTTTGCTTGGACAGACTAATATACTTGCTATACAGTTCACTTATGATTTCAGTCATATAGGTAAGTTACTCATTTAGCCTACTCACAGCAATCTTTTAATAACAGCTTTTTCTGTCTGTTCTGTCTTCTTCAAATCCTGATTTGTGAGGTTTGAGTGCGTTTTACATAAAAAAGTTACTGTCAATTCAATTTTCTTCAGAATTCAATTTCCTGATTTCATATAATATAAAACAATTCAAAATATCAATCAACAATAATTAAATATCACTCATCTATTTTGTTTTCCATCACAAACTGCTGTTAAATATTTCACTCTGAACTATTTTACACAACAATGCAGTCATGAATGCATTTATGCATTTATTTCACTCTGAATTATTTTACACAACAATGCAGTCATGAATGCATTTATGACTGCATTGTTGTGTAAAATAGTTCAGAGTGAAATTAAATATCCTTTCTATCTCTTTAAAGTTGAAAATCAAGTTTTTTAGCTAAAATTGCTCATTATCTCAATAATGATTGAAGTTATATCTGGTCTCATTCGATTTCTCAGCTGATCTTACATAATAATTGACTACTATAGCAATACCTATTAATACATCAGTATTAATACTAATAGATGTATTAGTAGGTATTGACTATTAATAGTAACCTCTCAAGGCTGTTACAATGTTATAAAATTGGAGATTTACATGAGTATAAGAAAACAAAAATGGTGGCAGTGTGAGTAATTGAGGACTTTTGGACATTTTGTAAATGATATTTTTGCCATACTTGTATGTAATACACAACTTTCCAAGCTAGATTTGCGTTTGGGAAATTGCTGTTTACAGAGAATCAAAGATCAGCTGTTCTGAATGCGGGAATAATCATTTTTATGATCATTACAGCTCTAATCATCATCATGATGATAATTACAGCCCTGAAAATCTGGTTCAGCTGTTTTTTCCAAATTCCGATGTATGAATTAACAAGTCAAACAAGCCGCCATGTCAGTTTTCTGTACGGTACCTGTTTTGTTGAGGTTATGTTGGCTTCAGTTAATATATTCAGTTGTTTGAGGTTTTAATAAATCCTTTTTAGACTAGTATGACAAAAAATGTACATAATTCGTGTGGGAAGGTTTACATACTCATAATTATTTCCCAAACTTGCCTAACGGCTTTTTTGTGAACATATAATTATTGCATGTAAAAACGCCTTTCCCACACTAATTATGTAATATACTATTGGGCATGTTTCTACCCAGAAACATTGCCCTAGACCTAAAGTATTTGTAGGGAGTTCACAAACAACCTGTATATCAAATACCGGTAGATATAGAGATAATTGGTATTATGGTTGCAATAACATAATACAATACAGTACCGGTATTCATTTTCATTCAAGATGGATGAACAACAGAAAATTTTATTCATTCATTTATTTTGTTACAATAGGCAATAGAAATATTAATGAATGATACATTTTTCTTGTTTTTTATTTTTTCCATCCATTTCCATGGTTTCCAGGTCCATCTGGTATCCGAGCACATCTGGTGTGATGACTATCTAGTACGCAGCTTCTACCTGAAAAATCTGAAGACCGGTGAAACACGCACTGTGACCCAGTTCCATTTCTTGTCCTGGCCGGACGGTGGTGTGCCATCTTCAATTAAAGCATTGCTTGAGTTCCGCAGGTGAGTTACAGAAACTGTAGAGCCTAATCACAGATTGGTATAGTCTGTCCAAGCAAGGAAGACCCTCTGGCAAGATGAGAGAATGACTGCAGCTCAGTCAATATTGGTTCAAAAAATATTGATTTGGTCTCAAATTGTAGATCAGAATGTTTCCTACAATTGAGACCAAATAAATAATTTTTGAATCAATATTCACCAAGCTGGAATCATTTTCTCATCTTTCCCAGAGGGTCTTCTTTGCTTGTACAGACTCTAATTTAGTGTCACATATTCGATTTGCCAGCTTTACAGAGAATGTATAAGTTACTGACAGTGCAGCAAATAGATATAGTCTGACCAAGCTAAGTATACATTCTGGCAATATGAGGAAATGACTCCAGCTTGGTCAATATTGGTTCAAACATTATACATTAGATGTCCAATTATTGTAGATTAGAATGTTTTTTACAACTTGAGACCAAATTAATAATTTTTGAACCAATAATGAGCAAGCTGGAGTCATTCACCCATCTTGCTTGAATGTCTTCTTTGCTTGGACAGACTGTAATTAATTGCATTCCAGTTAAATCCAAGTGAAATAAAATCACAAAAATTGTTGAATTGATAATTTACACAATATTGAACAATATTAAATATTTTATAGGTATGCATCAGCCTTTCAACTTCTTGATGTAGATTTCAACATCTAGATACAACAATGCAAATGAAATAATTAACAATTCATGATACTTATCCAAGAAGGCTAAGGCCTATGCTTCAATGGGAAACACACTATGATTAAACAGTCACTAAAGGTTATATAAGCTTCTTCTTGTTATTCATATGAGTTTTCTTTTTCCAGGAAGGTGAACAAATCATTCAGAGGACGATCTTGCCCTATTGTGGTGCATTGCAGGTGAGCTTGTGAGATGTAGTAGTATACCTACAAATTATAGTAAATAATATAAAAAGTGTTATCCTTACAAATGAATGACCAACTCCACTGCAGTGGCAGATCCAGGGAGGGACAGAGGAGGCAATTTTAAAATCAAAAATTGAGAAATCACCAAAACACTGATTTTTACTTGTGCTATGATTTAACCCAAATCCGATTGGAAACTATAGATTGAAATTACAAAAATGATCAGGCTTTAGTCTCTAGATTGTCTAAAAACACAAGTTTTACAAGAAAAATTCCAGGGGTGTTCCCCCCGGACCCCCCTCCACTGAGGGTTGTTCTATACCCCCCGGAAGGTTCCTCAATAATCCTCCTTAAACCCCCCCGAAATCATGTCCTGGATCCGCCACTGCTCCATCCATGTCAAATGAATGATGTTGGAATATGATATGAGTTTGTAGACACCTAGCCACACACAAGTTTTGTACAAATCTTTTGCCATAGTGTATGAACTGGCTCAGCAACAAAGACATTATTGTACTTTAAATTAGGCAATTGGAACAAAACAAGAGTGTAACTATGCATGTGGAGATCTAAAAATTTTAGTTTTATTTTTCTTTATTTTGTCTAGGTACAATATTTATTATTAAATTTATATCAATATTATCAATAATTATTTAGTATTAAATAATAATAATTATTATAATTATAATTATTATTATTTCTTGTAATTTTAATTTTTCAGTAACCTTTTTTGCCATAACTTTCATTTGCCATGTTTGGGAAATTGCTGTTGAAAAAGAATTAAACATCAGCTGTTTTGAATGCGGGAATAATCATTTTGGTGATTATTGAAGCACTAATCATCATCACAATGATAATTACAGCACTAATCATCATCACAATGATAATTACAGCACTGAAAATCTTGTCCAGCTGTCTTTTCCAAATTCTGACGTATGAATTAATGAGTCAAACAAGCCGCCATGACAGTTCACTGAGAGAATTTTGTGTTACCTGTTGTGTTGAGGTTATGTTGGTTTCAGTTAATATATTCAGATGTTTGAGGTTTTAATAAATCCTTTTTAGACTAGTATGACAAAAAAATGTACATAATTCGTGTGGGAAGGTTTACAAACTCATAATTATTTCCCAAACTTGCCTAACAGCTCGTTTGTGAACTTATAATTATTGTATGTAAAAATGCCTTTCCCACAATCATTATGTAATGTACTATTTCCACTTTGCACTATCTTCTTGAATAAACTCACAGCTGGCACACAAGTTTGACTTTGATGGTTGTGGCAAAACAAAAAAATTCATTCAAATTTTCATTCATCATTTGTCTTTTGTGTTTTTGGCAAAGTATAAACTCTTATTCTCTGCAGTGTAACAGAAAATAATTGTCCTTCTTCTGTTCTTAGTGACGGAATAGGCAGAACCGGCACTTACTGTCTACTGGACATGGTTTTGAACCGCATGGCAAAAGGCGCCAAAGAGATAGACATTGCTGCCACCCTGGAGCACATCCGCGATCAGCGCATGCGCAGTGTACAAACCAAGCAACAGTTTCAGTTTGTGTTGGCAGCAGTGGCAGAGGAGGTGCAGGCCATACTCAGAGTGTTGCCAGCGCATGAAAGCAAGGACAAAGGAGACAAGGAGAAGGAAAAGGAGAAAGAGAAAGACAAGGAGAAGGAAAAACAGTAAGGATAATAGGTAAGTTATTTCAGTGAACCTAATTGTGTTTTATGTGAAGAAGAAGATGAGGAAGGAGAAGGAGAAAAAGATAAGAAGGATGATGAAGAGGAAGGAGTTGGACAAAAAGAATTGTGATAAGGAAGAAATAAGAAGAAGAGAAATTGTAATTTTCCCTCCAAAATTCAACATTTTCCCTCCAAAAAAAAACAAATTTTTCCTCCAAAATTCAACATTTTCCCTCCAAAAACAACATTTTTCCCACCAAAACTTACATTTCCTCTCGAAAACAGACTGACATTTTTTCTATAAACCAATATTTCCCCTTCAAATTTGTCTTTAAAAACTAATAATGTCACTGAGGAAGTGTGACCATACTCAAAGTGTTACCACAACAAAGCCAGAGGAGGAGACAAGGAGAAAGAAAAGGAGAAGCAGTTAAGGAATCAAAGGATAGATCAAGTTTAGCAAGAAATTCATCAGAATTTTCAATCATGGGAGATTCTTGTTGAGCTTTAACTGGTGGTCCAATACTGTGCAACTCCAACTCCAAAAATACAGTGTTGGAAAATGTGCAACACTTCTCAGGCTGATTCTTTACACCAAGTAGAGAAAATATTTGTATGGGACAGACCCTCAAAAAACACTTTGTTACCAAGATAACAATGGTGGAAAATATACATTTTTCAAAAAAAATCTCTAATTTTTGGAGGCTTTATGTCGGTTTTGAATTGAATAGTTTCCTTGTAAAATTAGCTGAGAAATTTAATTGAACTGGTTAGGAGTTTGTAACTTCAACGGTTATTAAGATAATTGGGAAAATATTCTAAAAAAACACAATTTTTCAACAATTAAGGGCTATAACTGGTTAAGAAATCATAAAATTGTATTTTTGATAGATGGAAGTTGAAAAGAACCCAATTCAGGTTGTATGATGGTGGTTGTGTAAATCTCACCCAAATCTTAGAAATTGCAATTAAAAGTTGCAAAATCACTACTAAACCCTGATTTTTCACTTGTATGTTCTATCTATTTTGTCTTCTCTATGACAGACTACACTTATTATATTACATACTTATAATATTCATTGGTGTAGACAGTGAAAAAATTTTGTGTCCATCTTGGGACTAAAGTATTTTTTCTCCCTTGGGAAATTGTCACCCTTGGGCAATAATAGTTTCCCTTGGGGAGAAAAAGTTAATTTTAGTCCTTAGATGCACAAATAACTATCCTCATTCATCTAATTCTAATACATATTTTAATGTTTTTGAATATTTCTTTTTTTTAATGTTTCTCTTTTCAGTAATTGTTTTGAATTTTTTTTAAATACTGTATATGTTTTAATATCTATTAAACTTTTCCAGGTAGCCCAACGGTGTAACATTAGAGAAACTCAATCAAAGGTAACAAAATTTTCTTCAATTATCCAAAGAAAAACTCAACTCAATCTCAGAAAAATTCTACCTAAGAAAAAGCATTCAAAATATTTCCCGCCTCTCAAAAAATCTATGTCAATGTGTAAATCAGTATAATAATATATATTTATAAAAGTAAGAATATTAAAGTCTATATATATTTATATATTACCTGTGTGAGTATGGAGGAAATGATGGTGAGATATTGAAGGAAATGGTTATAAAAAATTATTAAAATTTATTATTTCATTGAAAATTTTAAATGGAAAATATGGAATACCTAATAATTTTCTTATATTGAAGGTGGGTAGAAGGTATTATCAGGGATATCATGTGTCAACTTGAGTTAAGTTCCATTATCTATTGAAGATAATTATATGCTGGTTCAAAATTTGAATTTATTGAATACAAAATATTCATTGAATTTGAATATATTGTTTTGAACCAAAATATTTAAACCACTGAATCAATGAATAAAAGAAATAATTTTGTTATTGAGAATAAATTATTGTAAGTTTGGAATAAAAGTAGAATTGAATCTATACCTGATGCTAACAAAAATGGCAGTTGAGTATTGAGTAATTACTGTTAGTAATGGACAGCTCTGTCAGGCCAGTCTGAAAGTGGCCCATGAAAGCAAAAGATTTGCTGATGTAGGTAAGCTCTAGCAAATTGCTTATTGAGTGACCTGTTGGAGCTGAAAAAAGAACCAATTAAGTGGAAATTACAAATCAAATTAAAAATTCAAAGTAAATCCTTCATTAGTAAATTCTTCTTCCCTCCATCTCAATCATTGCATTCTTTTTCTCCACTTGAAGAATGTATTAAATAATAATATTATTGAAATAATTATCAACAACAAAATCTAGTCAACCTTTACCTACCTTCATCTAATAAATTTTCAAAAAAAAATCTTGAATAAAATTGAATAAAAGTAAAGAGGAAAATCATCTACAACCATATTACAGTGGTTTAAATTTTAAAATGTTTATTTTTCCACAAAAATAAAATACTTTTAAACTTTCAAAGTATGAAAGATCTTATTAACAACAAGAGAAAAGTATTAGAAAACAGTGGAAATGAATGTAAAATGATGGAACATAGTGAAAAATATTACAATTATATTAAATTATTTCTGTTATCCACTATATAACAAGTATTTCAACTTGTATGATTGGGGGAAAGAGTATTTATTTTCTCAGCTAAGAAGCTAGTTACCTCAGAAATATATTATCAATATTGAAAAATATATATTATTGTTATCTAATATATTATTTTATTGTATATGTGTGAGTGTATCTTAGAGTAGTATTGAAGATAATTTAGAGGCCTATATGTGAGTAAATTTATTGTCTAAAATATTGAATATTTTATTTTGTTAAAATGTGACCTGTTGATTTGAATTATTAATTATTTCAAATATAATTTTCATTTGAAGTATTTCATAAGTGAACTAGTCAATAAAAGTAATAATTTATCAATATATTTTTCCATTGTGGTATAATTTTTAATTTTCAATCCACAAAAATATAGTTCTGAGTAGAAGTTTGAAATCAAATTAAAACTTAATGGATGTCAATGGAATAACCACATTTCTTCCTTTATCAATTTTGTTAGTACTGGTATCTATTGAAAATTAATAATAATTTTTGTACGGAAGAAATCTTAAAAGCACAATTTAATTCGGTTTTTATTATTATGTAATTACAATTCAATTACCAAACAATTGGATTCTATTTTGAATACTCTTGTAGAAAACTACAGTTCTAATCAATTGTATAATTGATTGGATAACATATTGAGTACAAATAAAATGATATGCACATATTTTTTTAATGATTGTATTATTATTTTTCAATTTTTTTAGTTTTACTGTAGATGAGAATAGATTAGTCTACTTAATTTATTCTTGATTTTTTTTAGAGTAGGTGTTATCAGATTCTTAAAAAATCTGCCATTCTTAAGATAGAGAATTATAATTTTAATTTAATATTATAGTTTTTCTTACTATAGAATTATGTTGTTTTCTAGTTTTCAAACATATCTAGTCTAATAAAAAGTTTGAATGACATTATGATTATATTATTGAATATTGAATTTGATTTTATTCAATTATTGTTTTAAGTTTGTTTTCTATTATTAACATAAATAGTTTGTTAAATTTGTTTTCTTTGGATTGGTGATATAAGAATAAATTGATCATTCATCAAAGTGGATTTCTATCAGTTCATTCATTCATTTTTCCCTTTATTGGGTAAAAGTTGTTATTGAATCATTGATAATCAAATCATGAATATAATTGACTTCAATTTAATTAAAATACTGCTTTATTGAAACTCTTCTACCTGAGATTGTATCAAAGTTTGAAATAATTATCAATAATAATTGATAGGCTAATTTATTTGAGGATAGATTGAAAAATATATTCTATTGAGTCATTCCAAAAAATTTTTCACCATGTACCTTCGGATATTGAAAAATTGCGCTTATATTATTTGTGCCTAAATAAGAAAAAAAATTATAAAATAGATGGAGAATCGATTCAAAATGGAGAGATTGCTAGGGGAAATAGTATAGAGAGAAATTAAGGAAGATAAAATTAATAAATAAGATGGAGATAAAATTGTGGTGTTTGGATAGGGCTGAGGCATACTTTTGTACTAATATTTTTTACCCCTTCTTCTCCTATTCCTCCTCCTCCTCCTCCTCCTCCTCCTCCTCCTCCTCCTCCTCTTCCTCCTCCTCCTCCTCTCCCTCCTCCTCATCCTCCTCTCCAATCTTCTCATTCTCCTTTGAACTTCTATCCTTTACCTTCTCTGTCTTTATCTCTATCTCTCCTTCCTATTCTTCTTCTTCTTCTTCTTCTTCTTCTTCTTTTTCTTCTTCTTCTCTCTTCTTACTTTTTCATTTCTTAATCCCCTTCTTTTTTCTTCCCCTTTCTCCTCCTCCTCCTCCTTCCCCTTCTTTATTCTTGTATTCTCCTTTCTTCCTATTCCTCTTCTCATATTCATCCTCTTCTTCCCCTTCTATTATTTCTCCTCCACTCGTCTTTCTTGATCCTTCTTCTCCTAAAAACTATCTCAACAATATCAAACTACCCAATATAAAAAATTTATTAAGGGTGTTCTAGTTTAACCTACCGTTTTCATTATGAAAACATTCTAATAATATTTTGAAAATATTTTATTTCAAAGTATCATTTCTCCCACAAAGGTGGATAAGTTACCATGTATAAAGCTGAAATTGTGGAAAATTATTGAAAACTCAGAAAACTCTTTGTAAAATTTCCAAAAAAAAATTTACTTTCCAAATTTTTTCAACTGAAATATTGATGTTGGAAAATTTATTGATGGAAGATTAGAATAGGCACATTAATGTTAGAGATATGATTAATATAAATTCTATCATAGTTGATTATTGGTAAAATAGTTCCATTCTTCCCCCAAATTCTAATAAATTTCTTTCAACATTCTCCATGTAAGAAAAATTAGAAAATTTTCAACATCCTCCGTATTTGAAAATTATTTTTGTACTCATTCATAATAATTTAATGGAAATTGTAACATTTTATTCAATTGGAATGAAACTAATTAAATAAAAATTTACAATAATTATAATGATCCAAAAATTGTTGATCAACAATTGAATAAATTATGAAATTATAAAAAAATACAGAAGTCCTTTCTTCAATAAAACTTGAATTTAATGTATAAACCTATGATAATAATAATAATATTATTAATATTCAATTTCAATTATCCTTGATAAATATTATATAAAACAACGAATTTCAATTGAACTATTTTTGAATTGGATGAACATATTCTCCAATCAAATTTATTATAAATATTAAAAAAAAATGGTTGTAAATTAATATTACCTACAGTGACTAGAAAAAAGTCACTGTAGTATTACCCTATCATAAGATTGATAGATTATTGAACTCAAAAAAAGTTATTGAAATTACTTTGAGTTCTTAAAAATGTCAAAGACAATATGTTGAACAATTGGATTTAATGGAATAATATGATGGGAAGTTTGATAAGAAACTTCAAATTAAATTATTTCAACGTAAAATTGAAAGCAATCCTCATTATTGTAGTTTGGTTGGGCAAAGAAGACATTCTGGCAAGCTCGGTCAAAATTTGTTCAAAGGTCATCATTCTGGTCTCAAATTTTAGATCAGAATGTTTTCTACAATTTGAGACCAAAATCTATAATGTTTGAAACAATATTGGCCAAGCTGGAGTCATTCTCCCATCTTGCCAGAATGTCTCCTTTGCTCAATCAGACTTTAGTTAGGGGCAAACAGTAACTAATATTCTCAATGAATTATTGTTGCTTTTGGAATTTGGGTATTTATTTACTAACAAAATTAGTAAAACTACTTCAAAAGCATACTTTCTAAAAAAAAACCTTTTTAACTGTTTATATTAAACAATCCAAAAATGATTGTATCATCCCAAAAACTAAAAATTCCCAATGAGTAGATTTTTGTAATGAATGCGGATGATTTTCATTAAGCCCAGGTCTTTAAGGACAGTCTGTAAGAGTGTACCAGTTCAGCTGACAAGTAGGCTACTGTCTATTTGAGATACATCTTTTATTACAGTGTATTTCTAGTAGAATAATGTAGGTCTATACCTGAAGCCCAATTTTAGGCGGTTTCATCTGCTCTTGTGCTCTCCAACATCTGATGTTGTCAATTAGAGTTGTCATTTAGCTATGCCTAGATGATGTTTCTGAAATCAAAAGACACAATAAATGTTTTACATCAGCTATTAGTAGGTTGCATCACGCACAAGAGACAGACAAAACCGCCTAACTTATTGGCGACAGCTATACAGGGTGTTTCAGGAGGAATGTGCAATACTCCTCAGGCTGATTCCTTACACCAAGTAGACGAAAAAGTTCAATGGGACCAACGCCCAAAAACGCTTTGTTACCGAGATAAGATAACAATGGCGAAAAATTGAGATTTTAAAAAATATATTAATTTTTCTTTTAGTGAGGTTCCAAAATAATCAATTCCTATGTACAATTAGCTGAGGAATTCAATGAAACCAGTTCAAGTATGTAACTTTAACGGTTATTGAGATAATTGGAAAAATATGCTTGAAAAATGCCATTTTTTCAACAATATGGGTTATAACTGGATAAGGAATCATAAATTTGTATTTTTTATTAATGGAAGTTGGAAAGAGTCTGATTCTAAAGAAAAAGTTGAATGGCAGCAATTGTGTAAATCTTACCCACATCGTAGAAATAGCAATCAAAAATCGTAAAATAGCTACTAAACACAAATTTATCACTTGTGCTATGCTTTGTCGAATTTTGCGTTTTTTGATCACTTTTTCTGAGATATGGGTGGAATTTACACAATCGCCACCATTCAACTTTTCCTTTAGAATCCGACTCTCTTCAACTTCAATTAATAAAAAATACAATTTTATGACTCTTTATCCAGTTATAACCCTTATTGTTGAAAAATGGCGTTTTTCAAGCATATTTTTCTAATTATCTCAATAATCGTTGAAGTTACAGACTTCAGACTGGTTTCATTGGATTCCTCAGCTAATTTTACATAGGAATTGATCATTTTAGAACCTCACTAAAGCTTCTGGAAAAATAGAACAAATTAATATATTTTGAAAAATCTCAATTTTTTGCCATTGTTATCTCGGTAATAAAGCGTTTTTGGGGGTTGGTCCCTGGAACTTTTTCGTCTACCAGGTGTGAGGAATCAGCCTGAAAATAATTGCACATTCCTCCTGAAACATTCGGTATTTCTAGTAAGTTATAGTCTGTCCAAGCAAAGAAGACCCTCTGACCAGATTAGAAAATAACTCCAGCTCAATCAATATATTGATTCAAAAAATATTGATTTCTTGTAGGAATATTCTATTCCACAATTTGAGACTAAATCAATAATTTTTGAACCAATATTGTCAGAGCTGGAGTCATTTTCTCATCTTGCCAGAGGGTCTTATTTGCTTGAAAGACTATAAAATACAATGATATGTTTTTGAAGATAGGCAGGTATGCAAGAATAACCAATGAACGTGTAACAAATTTGAACGTGTTTGTTCCTCTAATATTATTATCAACATTCTCAAAAACATTCTACCCAAATTCAGAACAAAAACACTCCAAATATTTGCCCAAGATATTGGAAAAAGACTATATAATACAACTCACTTCGTCCATAAAATCTACAATCCTGACCATTTATAAAAATCTATCAAATACTGCTTTATCTCTTTGTAAAAGTTAACAATTAATAAAATTATTAAATAACTGTGTGGCGGATGTTGTGGTTATCTGATGGAAATGATTGTTAGATTATTAATTTTAATATTTTAAACAAGATTGTTATTATATTTACAATGATAATAAATGATATGAACTAAAACTATAAGTTATCTATAATTACTTACACTATTGGTAACTATCTAAGTTATTTATCATTGTATTAGTTAATTGATATAGATCTTAGTTAATAAGATCTAAAGTCATACTCTTAACAATATTATGTTTGTGGATTATTAAAAAAGTCTATTACTAATATTATAAAGTAAGTTAATAAAAGGATAAAAATATATATTTTCCTTATACAACCTATATATTTAATATATATTTTCCAACTTAAATAACCTATTTTTAAGTTGTATTTGTGATGATTCATTACGTATAAAAATGTATGGAAATTAAAATTGTATGGAAAATGTGTTGGCTGCAATTAAAAAAATTATATAAATCTAATAATAGCTAGAAAGTTAACTATTTGGAACAAGTAAACACTTATCCGTAATAAAACAATGAATGAAAAAATACAATAAATAAGGAAATTCCCTCATGAACAAAATTTCTTATTTGGAAAATAAAAGTATTATTTTCCTATCCAAAATCATGTTATGATGATGAATTAAATTCTATTAATACAGATAATGTGTTAAGGAAACTATTAATTCAACAAAATCTGAAATAACACGTTTTTGGACAGTTATTGTCTGTGTTTTATCCATTGAGTAATGTATTTTGTCAAATTAATGAATTTCCATCTCCAAAAATGAAAATAATCAATATTCTATGAAATAGAGTGCACAAAATTAAAATTTTTCATTTAAATGGTAGGTAATTATTTGGTTTATAAAGTTCATTTTTTTTAATCATTACCGTATTTATGTGTTTCTCCAACTATACACGTGTAATCAATTATTTTATTTTTTATTATGGAAATAAATATTCATTATTCATTATACATTATTCATTATTCATTATTCATTATTCATTATTCATTATTCATTATTCATCATTCATCATTCATTATTCATTATTCATTATTCATTATTCATTATTCATTATTCATTATTCATTATTCATTATTCATTATTCATTATTCATTATTCATTATTCATTATTCATTATTCATTATTCATTATTCATTATTCATTATTCATTATTCATTATTCATTATTCATTATTCATTATTCATTATTCATTATTCATTATTCATTATTCATTATTCATTATTCATTATTCATTATTCATTATTCATTATTCATTATTCATTATTCATTATTCATTATTCATTATTCATTATTCATTATTCATTATTCATTATTCATTATTCATTATTCATTATTCATTATACGTTTATGGGAAACAGAGTTTAGTTTATCAAGTTTGTTCCAATTACTTTTCCAGTTTTGAAAATTAAAAAAAAATCTATCAACAATTTTATTTTTCTAACAAATAAATTTATTTAAAACTTTGAACTTGCAACAGAAGAGGCTGATATTGGTATGAATGCATGTGACCTAAAAACTATAAGTTATCTATAGTTACTTACACTAATGGTAACTGAGTTATTTATCACTGTATTAGTTAATTGTCTAGATAAATATTAAATTGATCTATTATTGTCAGAATATTACAATTATTGCATTGAATGGTGGTAGAATTAAAAATAAAATGAATGTTTGCATCTTAACCCTCGAATTTTGTTGTGTTTTATTTCGCTTTTCCCTCAATTAATTTTTTTTATCCTTGCCATGATTCTCTCTGTAATACTTCTTATGATTGGGTTTACTGCATAGATAGTGTCTGTCCAAGCAAAGAAGACCCTCTGGCGAGATGGGAAAATGTTAAGCTCAGTCAATTTTAATTTAAAAATTATTAAAGTGGAGTGAATATGAAACTGGCAACCAGCTGGTAGTCCTAGGCCCTTCATGGGCTATTGAGCCATGGACAAACAAACAAGGATAAGGAGCAGACGGCAAGGCCTAAAATTTTGGCATCAGAGATAAAGAAAATTCAATAGCAATAATATGAACCATTTGTAAAGGAGCGAAGACATGTTTAAACCAATTTGATTTTATATTAATAATAATATGTTAAAGTCTTTGTGATCTCTATTCAGAGGTAACGAGTTCGATCCTACTTGGCGCTAAAGTAGCAACCTCTGGTACAGCATATAATATATATAGCTCAAGCCAAATCTTTACTGTACTATATTTCACCAATGGATTTTGAGAGGAAATTGCTGAGAGCAGTACCAGAGCCAAGGCTGTCTACAGTGATAAAAGTAGGCTATTTCTCACATCATAGTAATAAACTGCAAGACTCAATAATTATTGCATGCACTGCAGAAGTGTTCAAAAGTTCATGAAAATGAAATTGATACCGTATAATCAAAACTTCAACAACAATCTATTTCCTTGTTTTGAACAGAGGATTAGAAACATCATATTCTCTTGATGAAAATACCCATTTCTTAATGATAATACATTTTGGAATATAGCTAAATCTTAGCAGTTTATCAGGGTATTTCTGTTGAAAAGGGTTGAAACATGTTTTCTCAAATTACCGAACACACTTTGTTTAAACGTTTTAACCCGGATTTAATAACGAAATGGTGAATATTTGAATATTCCTCGATATTTCATGATTAGCTTTTCCAAAATTGAGGAATTTCCACCTCAAATATTCAGATTTTATTTCTTAAATACTAAATAGCCTATACAAGTACCAATTTTAACATTCCCATCACATATCAACAATATTCAAACATTCCGCCACCTAGTTTCTAGTTCCAACTTCTCTCGCTAGATGGCGTATGCGCCCCAATCGAATTCGACACACCCACTGAAGTCAAAATCATGTTCTTTCTGTCAAATTTCTTGCGAATACAGTGATTTCCCTGTAATTACACAAAATTTATCTATTGGTGACTGAAATTTGATGGTTTAATGAATTTTTGGTAAGTTTTCAACCATTTTTTAGTTGGTTTTTGTTGAAAAATAGTCTTCTAGACTTTCAATCGATCAGTTAGTTAGCAGACAGCATTGAAGGGATGGTTATGTTCAATGCCTGCAGTCTAGTAGAAAAGGGTGATATGTCAATGTAATGTGTACATTTTAGGGTGGTGACCGTGGATATTTATTAATTGATTAGTTTCGTGTAGATTTTATTTGGTGTTGTTCGTTGTAACTAGTGTCGATGTCATTCAAGACCATGGACTAATTTGCCAAACCAAAAAGCCGGTATAAAGACTGTATCAGTGCCTTTGACAGTGTATTCGGATACTTAGTTCGTGGTTTGCAAAGATCATAGTTCAGTTGTAACGATTTGATGTTGGAAACTCTAGCTTCAATTTGGATACTCTACGATTTACCTACATTTGGTGAGTAATCTGCATTTAACTACATCTATCAATCTTTGAATTTATTAGTTTTTAAGACTACACTACAGTATTGAATATCAGCAGACATTTTTTGCAAACGTCTTCCAAAAATTACACATCCTAAACTGATTAGATATTAGATTCCTGAATACATTTTACCCAACCTTCCATCTACTCATTGATTGATGCGTTCAAAATAATTATTGTTAATTGTGTATTCTTCAAGTTTTTTAGGGTTGTAAGGTTGTATAACAACATTTACAATAAAAACTACAACTTGTAATCCTACCATGTTTGTCATCCATTTTAAGTGTGCATAGTGCATTCCATATCATTAGTCAATTTCACGCTTTTTTTACTAATTAAACAATGTGATTGCACTTTTCCAATGCACAATTGCACTTCAAGGTAAAATTCCTTATGCAGTTTTCTAATCACAATAAGTTAGAACGATTTACGTTGAGTTGAGAATATGGTTTTTGTTTTCTTTGTGGAAGTATTGAATAGGTAACTTAATCTTGTTATAAACATGTCTATTGATATGATCATTAGTTCACTCATATTATTAATTACTTGAGGATAGATTGAAAGTTTTAACAAATTTGAAAATTGATAGTCTCCTACTAGGCTTCACTGTTTTAACTGTTATAGCTTCTCATAATTTTTCTAAAAAAAGTAAGGTAAGTAGGCCTATGGTAGTCTACTCACCTATTCAGTTCGATATTTATAATTTACTTTACTGTTTAAAATACTATAAGTAGGCCTACCGTACTGTGTTAATTTGAGTATTATCCAAGTTTTGTGAATGGATTTCTTCAATTGGATTTCAAGGCTACCCATTCTTTTATAACTTGCTCAGGTAGGTAGTATGGAATTAATAACTAATGTACAAAGGCAATTATGTCAATATTTTCTTATCTTTAAGTTTCTTATCATCTAATATACAATGAACTGGTAAGGGTAAGATTTTTACAAATTATTTACTAAATTCTAATTTTTTAATTACCATTACCTCCAGTTTATCATTTACTTGTGGCAAGACTGGAAAATGACTCCAGCTTGGTCAATATTAGTTAAAAATTAAAAAGTAGGTATCAAATTGTAGATCAGAGAGTCTTCTACAATTTGAGACTAAATTTTGAAGAAATTGACCGCGCTGGAGTCATTTTTCCATCTTGCCAGAATGTATTCTTTGCTTTGACAGACTATATCAGAGATAGGTCTCGATAATTTAAAAAATATATATTTTGAACTCTGTTGACTTGAAGGTCAGTTGAACTATAATAGACATGCACTATTTGTTAGGCCTATTGAAAAATCCTTGCTAAATTTAAATAAAGTGATGTGTCAGCTATTGAATCTGTTAATTTTGAATGGAATTTTATCAAAAGTTATGTTGAGTTTCCTATTGAATTACAATGCAGAGTCATCTAAATCTATAGAATCTATTTTGAATAAATTTTGTATTGGGTTGTCATTGTCATAAAACCTAATGATTCTCAATAGAGGTAGATAAATATATTATCGATAACTGGAAAATGATGATAAGTTTGTGAAGTGAAATATATTCAAATTAATATCCACACCATGCAGAATTTTTTGTAAAATAAGATGCAACATCTATTGAAACCTCCCAGGATAGTCTGATCGAGCAAAGAAGACATTCTGGCAAGGTGGGACAAGAACTCCAGCTCTGTCAATATTGGTACAAATTTCTAATTTGGCCAAAAATTTGAGGAAACATTCTGTTCTACAATTTGAGAAAAATTTTTAATTTTTGAACCAATATTGACCGAGCTGGAGTCATTTTTCCTTCTTGCCAAAATGTCTTCTTTGCTTGGGTAGACTGTAAAATTACTATATTATAGCTATTGGAATGAATGGTATAAGAAAGAACAGTTATAGATAAAAACATTTGTTTTGTTCACATTCAAATATGAATGAATGGTTTACCGGTATGCTTATTATCTAACAGTAAAGTAAATAGTGATGGAAGTATGTAACAAAGTTCAATTTTCTTCAAATACGTCTTAATTGATTAATATTGTTTGTATTAATAGTCTGGTTCAGCAAAGAAGATATTCTGGCAAGATTATGATTATTTCTCCAGCTAGGTCGATTTGGTTTAAAAATTATGAATTTGGTGTCAAATTATAGAGCAGAATCTTTTCTACAATTTGAGACAAAATTCATTGTTTTTGAACCAATATTGACCGAGCTGGAGTCATTCTCCCATCTTGTTAGAATGTCTTCTTTGCTCTACCATACGATACTGTATTGCAATGTGGTAGTCTTTCAAATTTATTTTGATCATGTAACGTGGGCTTCTAGGATAAAATCTTCATTATAAACTCTTCCAAATTACAATAGATTCATAATCTGAAAATTTAATAATCATAGAATCATTTGTCTGAAAAAAGTAATTGCAAACACTCATTAATACTATTAAACGTCCAAAGTTGAGTTTCATGTTTAATAAACATTTAATATCATTATGTGTTTAGGGAGGAAAGGAATTGAGAAAAATGCATTGAATCAAATTCAACTTTCAATAAGAGAGTAACTTGTATGACCACGACCAGGTCATTCATTCTTAATTGGAGATTCTTAATTTTCTTTCATAACCAATCTTTAATCTGGGTTATAAACAGAGCAGAACATTAGAAAAACTTCATTTACTTATACTTACTTGATAAAGTTAACTTCAATTTATTGAATGATACTTCAATTTCACTTTAGATCAAATAAACATGTGACTACTTGAACCTTACCTTTCTAACGTGTTTTGGATGGACACGTTAAGCTGTCGATCCCGGCTGCCTAAAAACAGTCGTTAAGTCATGTCAGAAGCCCTGGAATTGATCAGGAGCAACCTGAGAACTCTGACACCAGACCTGAGCCAGCCAGGTGACACAATTATTATTAACATTCTGAAAGTAAACTCCAATTTTCAGTTTTAAGCAGTTACAATCTTTACTAATAACTATAATAATTATGGTATTTATATAATATTTTTCATTATAATACATCTCAATAGATGATATTGTATCTCTTTTTGCTCTTACAGGTGGAATTCTAAACTTGCTTAGTGGATCACGTCATCCCCTTATTCAGTTGAAAACAATCAGATCAGAAATTGTTTGTCCTGCTTAGTGTAGGGTAGCCTATTTGTAGGATATCACAGCATACACTATACCCCAAAAGATATTAAAATATTGAGTAAAATCGCCTGATGCTTTAGAAACCACTGCACAGCTTTGATCTGTTGCAATAAGTCTCAGCTATTGGGTAGAACTACCAGGAACATCTCATTGATAATTTCTACAAGTCTCAGAGGCTTTTCTCCCTTAGATCCATTTCTGCACCACATCCATTTAGGAGTAACTTTCCTTTAAACACAAGTGTGTTGCCTTGAAGTGGTTGAAACAAAGTTAAGATAGATCCCTGAGAGGAAATCAAACTAATTCCTTGAGATTTCAGTTGGTTTGACACCACTTCTGCAGACACAAAATCTCTGGACCATTCTTGAATTCAAGTGTGTTGTCTGGAACTGATCAATCTTGAGGTAAACTAGATCCCTAAGGGGAAATCGAGCACATCCCTTGAGTTTCTAGGTGGTTTGGCACAATTTTTCTGCAACCCTGTGGCTAGCAACACCAACCCATCAGATGCAACATTCTGCCACCACTGCTATTTATGCCACTAATACACCTGTAGCCGCTTACTTTAGGCCACCCCACTTGGCTACCAGTCCTGCTCAGGTTTTGGGTTCTCCTATTTATCACGTGCACCATCATCCAGGACACTACAACCAGAGACCTTTGCTGCCACCAAGGACTCCTCCTGCGCTAAACAACCATCAGGGGTCTTATGCTAATGTGAGTACTGGGTTTGAGTTTATGCATGTTTTCAATTGATTGGTTCTGATTTATCTTATGACGTTTTGTTGAAACTAGTTCTCAATCATTATACAATCACAACTTTTATGTAAATTTATTTCAAAATTCTTTGTTTTTTTAAAAATGGAAATCAATATTGAGTTTTATGATATACTGTACCATGATTTGATTCACAAGGTTATGATTCTACCTTGATTTGGATACAATTTAAATTAACCTGATATATTTTAAGTACAATCAAATATCAAATAATCAGCAAATACAGTGGGCCTACAATATGATGTTTTATCCATTTGAATACAAAGGGTTTTAATAAATGGGTTGGGGAACAGTTTTGGGCTAGATGCCTGTTGTACTCACCCTTTATATTTGATTGAATAAATCTATTATTAATAATCAGAAAATGAATTTACCAATAGTAATAATAGATTGCATTACAATATTATTGCAGCATGATTTTAATCATGATCAACTTTATTAAAAAATTAATATTCTTTGACAATTGATTAAAAGCCTATGAACCGTGAAGCACTTCAAATTGAGTTGAATCGTTATTTAATAATGGGTTTAACCAGCTTGAGATACCTCTCCATGGATGATATGAGGAAAACACATTGTCAGAATTATTAAGGACTAGCCGGCAGGCTCGCTTCGCTCGCCTTCTCCGCCCCCCTCCGCTCGGCGGAGCCCCCTGGACCCCCGACAGTATAGGCAGTGTAAGTGAGTTAAACAGGCTCGCTTCGCTCGCCTGCAAAACCTCTGTCACTGTCAGCTAAAACAAACAGGCTCACTTTGCTCCGAATTCCGTTCAGAAGGGATTCAAAACTTATTGAACACAGCATTTCTAGACCTAATCTGGACCTGGTCACCAAATTTCGACATTTTCTACCAATTTATTCTCGAAATATCCAAGAAAAACTCTGAAAATTCAGAAAAATAGTAAAACGCTGATATTTAGCGTAACCTTGGGAACTATATCAGACATAGTTTGAAACTTGATTCAATATCTTCCAAATTAGATTATCTATAATCTCGCTGAACCATTGAATTTACAGTAAGGATTGGTCGTATCAAGGCGGAAGATATGCAACCCGCAAAACATCTTCAATTTTGAAAAACCTGATTACTGGCATAATCTTGAACGGAATTCAAAAATATCTTAACACAACATTTCTAGACCTTATCTGAACCTACTTACTAAATATCAACATTTTCTACCGATTGGTTCTCGAAAAAATTGAGAAAACGCCGAAAAACTATAGAAAAACTTAAATATTTGGCGTATCCTTGAGAAGTTCCTAAAATCCGTTCTCAGCGCGCGTCCAAACGTCCAACTGAACATGCCTGCCAAATTTAAACGCATTCGGTTCAGTGGATTTTTAGTTCTGGTGATTAATCAGTCAGTCAGTCAGTCAGTGCCATTTCGCTTTTATAGATATAGATGATGATGCCATTTGTGAATAGCCATTATTGTGAACGCCCCTCTCAACCCCCCCCTCCCGCAAAACCATGGATGTAGTTACTTCTTGAGGTGTATTATCAAAATATAAATGATTTTATTTATAATCCGCTGATAAGACAATGTTGCATCAAGTCTCATTGGACAATTTTCATGCCTTCTACTCTAGTAGGTTACATCACGTACAAGAGACAGACGAATCCACCTAACTCTTTGTTGTCAGCTATATTGATAATATAAGGAGTAGTAGTAGTGGAAGGTTCAAAGAAGTCCATATAAAGATATCATTTCAAAATCTACTTGAGGTTGATAACAATGTGTTTCTGTTAAGGTACGCAATATGATAGGATTATGTGCCTTCCTGGACACGTACACGTACAGTCTGTACAAGCAAAGAAGACATTCTGGCAAGATGGGAAAATGACTCCAGCTCGGTCACTATTGGTTCAAAATCATAAATTTGGTCTCAGATTGTAGAGAGCTTTCTGCTCTACAATTTGAGACTGAATTGATGATTTTTGAAACACTATTGATAGAGCTGGGTTCATTTTCCCATCTTGCCAGAATGTCTTCTTTGCTTGGACAGACTATACTATTGTAGCGTGCCAATGATTCATTGTATGAATGAATGATTCATCCTTCTCATATCAATTCATGATTCATTCATCGAAGCCGTGTGTTTGTCGGTCCATGGTCCAATTATTAATAGATAAATTTCCTTTCCACTGAGTTATAACTGACGCCAAAAAGTTGGGCGATTTCGTGTGTCTCTTGTACGTGATGTAACCTACTAACAGCCGATGTAAATCATCTATTGTCTCTTTTAATTTCAAAAACATTATTTATCTAGGCATAGCTTAATTACTACTCTAACTGACAAGATCAGCTGTTGTGTTATTAAATACAATATGATTTATTAAATTTATTCAAAAGATTTAGAGCAAAAAAAATAACATAATATTATAATAATAGTTTTCATAAAGAACTTTAAAACTTAGGGCTGTTTAAAATAATTGAAAAATAAATAAAAATCAAACACCCTTTTTTTGAAAACTTTAAAATTATAAAACACACATACATGTTTCGGGAGCTAAGCCCATTCTCCATTTTTTTTTTTTTTTTGTTAATATTGGGGCTGATGGATTTATCATTTTTATTTTAAACTGGTTACCTTTAGAAATTGTTTGACATTTTGAAATAATATTATTGATATTTTTACTATATTCTCTTGTTGGATCGATCTTTTGTTAAATTTTTAAATTTATTTTCTTTGATAAATTTCTCTACTTTATCATTATAATCATTTTGTTTTATTACTACTGTTGTGTTACCCTTATCAGGTTTTGTAATTATGGCTTGTTCATTCCTTAATTTATCAGAGATTTAATTTACTGTTTTCATATCCTCTTTAGACTTTTCAAGAATTTTCTTATGATTGATATTATTATTTCCTTTGTCTAGTTCATGGACAAATTTATTCCTTAATGCACTTTGAAATTCCTTCTTTCCACATCTGATAGATGTTTCAACTTCAAACAGCTGCTCTTCAATTATTCTTGTTTTATGATCCAAATTAACATTATATTTCAAAGCCTTGCTCAGCATTTCATTTTCTTTCTCTTCAAATTCAATATTTGTCAAATTCATCACTCTCTCATATGGTTTATAATCGTCAATGTTAATGCAATTCTGTATGATCAAATTTTGATTTTTTTTTGGGCTTAGCTCCCGAAACATGTATGTGTGTTTTATAATTTTAAAGTTTTCAAAAAAAGGGTGTTTGATTTTTATTTATTTTTCAATTAATAGTTTTCAATAAATTAATATAAATCTCAGTACACGTTTTTGAAAATCATTTTTATTTTTATTCTTATTTATTTTTATAAAAGTTATTTTTTAAATGGTATTGAGATTTACATTATTTATTGAAAGTAGCCCTAAAAATAGGGAATTAATTGTTTTTTTTTTAAATAATTATCACAATCTGATCAATAAAATCAAATCTCTTTCTATTATTATTAAATAGGAAATTAATTCTATGCTACTATGGTATTGCGGATAGAATAATTTATTGTAAATAGAGAATATTAATTGTAATGATGAATATTACTTGAAATATTCTGCTACAACATGAATATTATGATTCGAATACAAGAAATAATACTAGAGCTGAATTCCAAGTTCTCTCAACCGGTAACATTGACAAACAGTACAGCAAACTCTTCATTCTCTCCTCCTCTTCTTCTTCTTCTTCTTCTTCTTCTTCTTCTTTTTCTTCTTCTTCTTCTTCTTCTTCTTCTTCTATCCTGTCTAGCCGCAAACTTCCTACGTACGCGCATTCCCGCACGACTGCATTCTTCCTCATTCCAAGAATTCCTGTTTTCTTCTTCTTTCTTTTTTCTTCTTCTTATTCTTCTTCTTCTTCTTCTTATTTTGCTTGTTTTTCTTTTACTTCTCTGAACCTTTTGAGAATATTAGTCAGATTTTCAATGTTGGGCATGTTGGATTTCTGCTTGTATGTTTTCAAAATACACCACTGGCGGCTGGTACTCACGAAACAGGTGAAGTGCTTTACAGTAAAAGATACGGGCACTTGAGAACAGGTGAAGTGCCCGTATCTTTTACTGTACAGCACTTCACCTGTTTCGTGAGCACGAGTCGCCAGTGTCAAAATAATATTATTGTATTATTAATTAACTGATCGAGCAAAGGTGGCATTCTGACAAGATGAGAAAATGACTCCAGCTCGGTCAGTATTGGTTCAGAAATTGAAAGTTTGGTCTCAAATTGTACAGCATACGTTCAAAAATTATAAATTTTTGGAATGTTTTCAACAATTTTAGATCAAATTCATGATTATTAAACCAATATTGATCGAGCTGGAGTCATTTTCCCATCTTGCCAGAATGTCTTCTTTGCTCGACCAGACTATAATACCGTACAATGTGAGAAATGAATGTGGGAAAATTATTCCAGCTCGGTCAATATTGGTTTAAAAATTATAAACTTGTTCTTAATTTGTAGAGTATAGCAGAATGTTTGAGACTGAATTCATGATTGTTGAACCAATATAGACCGAGCTGGAGTAATTTTCCCATCTTGCCAGAATGTTTTCTTTACTCGACTAGAGTATACACAAGAAGTAATTTTTACTCATTTATTGGCTACTGGGTAAAAAGAACGCTCTGCGTAGCACCAATTCAGAGTCTGTGGTGAAATCGATTGAAGGCTCAACTACATACAATACAGCCCACCCACTACAGCTGTATGGAGGGTGTTTAGTAAGGCCTTGATATAAACCCTGTCATTTATTTCCTTCCGCTACGACTACAGCTGACGCGAAAAAGTGTACTGGTTTCGTCTATATTCGTCGTATTATATAATATCTAGCCGGCAGGCTCGCTTCGCTCGCCTTCTCCGCCTAGCCAGGGGGCTCCGCCCCCTGGACCCCCGACAGTATTGGCAGTGTGAGTCAAACAGGCTCGCTTCCCTCGCCTGCAAAACCTCTGCCAGTGTCAGCTGAGACAAACAGGTTCGCTTCGCTCGCCTGCATTTATTGACCTAATCTAGACCTGTTTACCTAATTTCAACATTTTCTGCCTATTTGTTCTCGGAAAATCTAAGAAAAATTCCGAAAAATAGTAAAACGCTAATATTGAGCGTAACCTTGGGATGTATATCGGACATTGTTTGAAACTTGATTCAATATCTTCTTAATTACTCCATCTATAATCTCGCTGAATCATTGAATTTACACTAAGGATTGATCGTATCAAGGTGGAAGATATGCAACCCGCGATACATCTACAATTTTGAAAACCTGATTACTGGCGTAATCTTGAACGGATTTCAAAAATATTCTAACACAACATTCCTAGACCTTATCTGAACCTGCCCACAAAATATCAACATTTTCTATTGATTGGTTCTCGGAAAAATTGTGAAAACGCCGAAAAACTATAGAAAAACTCAAATATTTAGCGCATCCCTGAAAAGTTTTTAAAATCCATTCTTAGCGCGCGTCTACACTTCCAACTGAAGATGCCCGCCAAATTTGAACGCATTCGGTTCAGTGGATTTTTAGATCTGGTGATGAATGAATGAATGAATCAGTCAGTCAGTCAGTCAGTGCCATTTCGCTTATATAGATATAGATAATATAAGTTATTTTTGGCTCTAAATCTTCTAATTAATTTCAATAAATCATATTGTATTTAATAACACAATAGCTGATGTTGTCAGTTAGAGTTGTCCTCTAGCTATGTCTAGATTAATGTTTTATAAATCTGAAGAAAATATTCTTTAAATCAGCTGTTGGTAGGTCACATCACGTACAAAAAACAGACCCAATAGACTGTTTTGTCTGCTCCTAGTGCGTCCCAACAGCTGATGTTGTCAGTTAGAGTTGTCCTTTAGCTATGCCTTGATTAATGTTTCAGAAATCTGAAGACAATATTCTTTAAATCAGCTGTTAGTAGGGTACATCACGTACAAAACACAGACCTACAAACAGCCAGGTCGTCTTTTCTTTAATTTTTTTGTAAGTTATTCTTCTTTTTCTTCCATTTCTCTGAGAGTGATGCCCACATGAGCTCCTACTAGGCTTGTGCGTGGGGAATGAGAGGGATGATGATGAGAGATGGGACCGACGGCTTATCGTCTCTTCTATAAGACAGGGTGGCCGTATCTCTGTGGTTGTGTTGTGGTCTAAGGGTAAGAACATGTCGAAGAGGTGAAGCTGCAATTTAGCTTTAGGCTGGAAGTTAATGTGTAGGAATCATAGGAATCGATTTTAGGAATCGAACGGATTTTAGGAACTTTTCCAGGATACGCCAAATATTCAAGTTTTTCTATAGTTTTTCGGCGTTTTCTCACTTTTTTCGAGAACCAATCGGTAGAAAATGTTGATACTTGGTAGGTAGGTTCAGATAAGGTCTAGAAATGTTGTGTTAAGATATTTTTTGAATTCCGTTCAAGATTACGCCAGTAATCAGGTTTTTCAAAATTGTAGATGTATTGCGGGTTGCATATCTTCCGCCTTGATACGACCAATCCTTACTGTAAATTCAATGGTTCAGCGAGATTATAGATAAACTAATTTGGAAGATATTGAATCAAGTTTCAAACTATGTCCGATATAGTTCCCAAGTTTACGCTCAATATCAGCGTTTTACTATTTTTCGGAATTTTCAGAGTTTATCTTGGATTTTTCGAGAATAAATTGGTAGAATATGTCGAAATTTGGGGAACAGGTCCAGATTAGGTCTAGAAATGCTGTGTTAAATAAGTTTTGAATCCCTTCGGAACGGAATTTCCAGGCGAGCGAAGCTGTTTGTCTCAGTTTACACTGACAGAGGTTATGCAGGCGAGCGAAGCGAGCCTGTTCGACTCACTGACATTGCTGATACTGTCGGCGGTCCAGGGGGCGGAGCCCCCTGGCTAGGCGGAGAAGGCGAGCGAAGCGAGCCTGCCGGCTAGTATGATATAGATGTAAAACTATGTAGCACCCATAGCCTAACCCGTAGCCTCATCCAGCTTATATGACATGTTTTTACCTTTTACAAGTACTTTTCCCGGCTACCTTCCTTCCTTGTACAGTTGCCTAGTAACTTTGGACTCTTTTATCACCTGTGTGTTTCATTAAATTACACCAACGTGTGAAGAGGATTATTAGTAATGGTTTCTTTTTCTAACCCCTCTGATGCTAGATTAATTTATAATCTTCTTAACTTCTTCACCTCTTTACCTTCTCTTAAGTCTTCTTCTTGTTCTCCTTCTTGTCCTCCTCCTCCTTCTCTTCTAAATAATTTCCCCCTCCTTCTTCTCCTCTTCCACATCCTTTCCTCCTCCTAATCCTCCTCCTCCTTCTCCTCCTTTTCGTTTTCTTCGTATTTCTTCGTGCTCCTCATCTCCTCTTCCTCCATTCTTTTCTTATTCATCTCTTCTTCCTCCTCCTCCTCCTCCTCCTCCTCCTCCTCCTCCTTCTCTTCTACATCATTTCCCCTCCTCCTCCTCCTCCTCCTCCTACTCCTCCTCCTTTTCGTTTTCTTCGTATTTATTCATGCTCCTCATCTCCTCCTCTTCCTGCATTCTTTTCTTCTTATTCCTCTTCTTCCTGGTCCTCCTCCTCCTCCTCCTTCTCCTGCTCCTCCTAATCCTCTTCTACATCATTTCCCCCTCCTCCTCCTCCTCCTCCTCCTCTTCTTCCACATCCTTTCCTCCTCCTAATCCTCCTCCTCCTAATCCTCCTCCTCCTTCTCCTACTTTTTTTCCGTACTCCTCATCTCCTCTTCCTCCATTCTTTTCTTCTTATTCCTCTTCTTCGTGGTCCTCCTCCTCCTCCTCCTTCTCCTGCTCCTCCTCCTCCTCCTCCTCCTCCTCTTCTACATCATTTCCCTTCCTCCTCTTCCACATCCTTTCCTCCTCCTAATCCTCCTACTCCTTCTCCTCCTTTTCGTTTTCTTCGTATTTCTTCATGCTCCTCATCTCCTCCTCTTCCTTCGTTCTTTTCTTATTCATCTCTTCTTCCTCCTCCTCCTCCTCCTCCTCCTCCTCCTCCTCCTCCTCCTCCTCCTCCTCCTCCTCACCATTCCGTCTACTACAGAATCATCTGATACAGACGTCACTCCTCCCTATCATTTCGAGCCTGGTGTTTATTGTTCTAAAACTGCACTGCGCATGCGCTAATCAAACCACCCCTTGTATTGTCTGTCGAAACAAAGAAGACCCTCTGGCAAGATGGGAAAATGACTCCAGCTCGGTAAATATTGGTTCAAGAATTATAGATTTGGTCTCAAATTGTAGGGAACATTCTGATCTACAATTTAAGACCAAATTTCTGGGTTTTGAACAAATATTGATGGAGCTGGAGTAATTTTCCCATCTTGCCAGAGGGTCTTCTTTGCTTGGACAGACTATATCAGCTGTGCGTAGTCTGGCTAGACAGATGGTGTGTATTTGGGGTGGAGTTTTATTAATCTGTCTGTAGCTCTCTCTTACCCACGAGATCTCTCTCGCCCCCTCTTTTCTCTCTCACTCTCTCTTTCTCTCGCCTCTCTCTCACTCTCTCCTTCTCTCGCCTCTCTCTCTCTTTCTCTCTCACTCTCTTTCTCTCTCTCTCTCTCTCTCTCTTTCTCTCTCACTCTTTCTCTCTTCCTCTCTTTCTCTAGGGTTGTGTGGTAGAGAGGACCAAGCGTCCTAACTCCGCCCTTAATAAAGGCAATTTATCTATCTATCTATCTCTTTCTCACTCTCTATCTTTCTTTCTCTCTCACTCTCTCTCTCTCTCTCTCTCGCTCTCTCTCTCTCTTTCTATCCCCTTCTATTCTTCATTATGTCTTTATTATTCACATCCTTGATATCAGATGTTGTATAGGGATGTTGTAAACCTTCCCTATCAGCTGTGAATTTTCGTCTGTTTCGTGTACGTAATGTAATCTACCAACAGCTGATGTCAGTTTTGATTTCAAAAACATCATCTAGGAAAAGTTTGAAAATAACTCTAATTGACAACATCAGCTGTTGGAGCGCACAAGAAGCAGGCAAAAACGCTCAACTTTTTGGTGTCAGCTATTAATGCAAGACCGTTCATTTTAAAACTTAATTGTTTCAATTCAACTTCAATTGACAACATCAGCTGTTGGAGCGCACAAAAAGCAGGCAAAAACGCTCAACGTTTTGGTGTCAGCTATTAATTGTTTCAATTCAACTTTAATTGACAACATCAGCTGTTAAAGCGCACAAGGAGCAGATGAAACCTCTTCAAGTTTTGGCACCAACTATAACTATACTCAAGTATAACTACTTTTATACTATACACAGTGTAACTATACCCAATATTTTTGTCATTGGCGGCTCGTGCCCACGAAACAGGTGAAGTGCTGTACAGTGAAAGATACGGGCACTTCACCTGTTTCTTGGGGCACTAGTCGCCAGTGATTTTTGTTGAATAATGTAAGAAACATGACAATTTTTTCTCATTTATTCATGAAATTTTCTGCTTGCTATCTTTATCATTATTCCACCACCTCTGTATGATACTTGAAATGTCTATCATGGCAATGAATATTCATAGTATTTGCCTTGACTTGTATAGTCTGTCCAAGCAAAGAAGACCCTCTGGCAAGATGGGAAAATGACTCCAGCTTGATCAATATTTGTTCAAGAATTATAAATGTGGTCGAAACAGTAGATCGAATTGTTTCCTACGATTGGGAGCAAATCAATAATTTTTGAACCAATATTGACCGAGCTGGAGTCATTTTCCCATCTTGCCAGAGGGTCTTCTTTGCTTGGACAGACTATAGTTTCACTCTTGAGGACTACTGACCTAAGAAAACTGAATTTTGTTCAACATCTGCTATAGTCCGTCCAAGCGAAGAAAACCCTCTGGCAAGATGAGAAATGGCCCCAACTCGGTCAATATTGGTTTAAAAAATTGATTTGGTCTCAATCGTAGGAAACATTCTAATCTACAGTTTGAGATCAAATCAAAAATTTTTTGAACCAATATTGACCGAGCTGGAGTCATTTTCCCATCTTGCCAGAGGGTCTTCTTTGCTTGGACAGACTATATTCGCCAATTATGTTGCCATCTGATGTGATCATCCATAGTCAATGGTGCAGTCTTGTACTTGACTCGTAAAACAGGGGATTTTCTTGTAAATTTACATTTTGAACAACCTCTTTTAGGTTTCTAGTTTTAGTATCTCGTTATTTTTGGTGTGAATGTTCAACTCTTTGGTTCTTGACCTCGAATATGTAAAAAAATTCTTATGGCTTTTAAAAGTGGGGAAATCCACGGGTTGTGTATTTGGCCAAATACTGGTCACCCATCCAAGAGCAGTCCACAGTGTTCGTGTCTCAACTTCATGATCACAACGCGACCTCTATCACCGAGTGGCCAAAATACGCAAAGATAACGAACGATTCAGTATGCCCAAGCAAAGAAGACATTCTGGCAAGATGGGAAAATGACTTCAGCTCGATCAATATTGGTTCAAAAATTATTTAT